>JAAEAF010006049.1:0-88249 GCA_011037195.1 Triatoma infestans | reverse complement strand
CGTAATTCCTGGTTGGTCCTTATTCTCCAATCCTCCCCATCTTTAACGGGTCCATATACTTTTCTCTGTATTTTCCTTTCCCATATACTGAGAAGGCGCTCATCACTTCTCGTTAGAGACCATGTTTCACTACCGTAACTCACTACAGGCCTAATTACTGTTTTGTAAATTACTAGCTTCGCCTCCCTTGATAGCTCTTTGAAGCGTAGCACCTTTTGAAGCGATCAAAAACATCGGTTAGCAGCCATGATTCTGGCTTTGATTTCCTCAGCTACTTCATTATTTTCTGTAATAATTGCTCCTGGGTATTTATAAAGGCTAACTGCCTCAAATCTGTGCACGCCTAGAGCAACCCATGCTTCTTCGTTTCTTCTTCTTCTTGAGGTCATCACGTATTTGGTCTTCTCTTCATTTATTCGCATGCCGAGCTTGTTCACTGCTTTTCCAAATTCTTTTAAGGTTCCGGCTAATGCTGCAGTACTTCTTGCTGATATGAGCATATCATCAGCGTAGGCTAAGTGCTGAGTTAGCCTGTTGTAAATAGTACCATTTGGGTAGGTCTTTATGGCTCTCGCTGCTTTCTCTAGAGCCAAATTAAATAGAAGCGGGGATAAGGGGGTCTCCTTGCCTAAGGCCTTTGGAGATTGAGAAGAGTTTTCCTTTTGATCCCTGCACTTTTACAGTTCCCTTCGAATGTTCCAGGGTTAATGAGGCCAACCTTATTAACTCTTTTGGGAATTTTAGCTCCTGCATCCAGTTAATCAATTCATTTCTATTCAGGCTGCCATATGCTTGTTTTAGATCTATAAACAAATGGTGAAGGGGAACGTCGTATTCATAGCATTTTTCCAATAATATTCTTACCGAAAAAATGAGGTCGGTCGTGGATCTTACTGCTCTAAAGCCGCATTGAATTTCGCCTAATTCTTTTTCAATCCATCTAGACAATCTGTTCATTAGAAGTACCGAAAACATCTTGTAAGCTGTATCCAAGAGGACAATCCCTCTATAATTCTCACAAATTAATTTACTTCCTTTTTTATAGATGGGATACAACACGGCTGTCGACCATCCTTCAGGCATTTCTTCCTTCATCCATACGTCCCATATCAAGCGATATATTTCCTGCCACAGTTCTCGACTCCCATATTTTATGAGTTCAGCCTGAACACCATCTTCACCTGCAGCCTTGTTATTCTTGATGTTGGAAATAGCCTCTATTAGTTCTTTCAATTCGAGAGGTTCTTCTACATCCTCACCTTCCTCTCTCTGCGGTATCCTTATCTCACTTCTACCAGCACTCCCCGACATGAGCGTATCTTCCATATTCCCTAATTGTGTAGTACCTGGGTTCAATAATTTGTCAAAGTACCGAGTCCATCGATCGACTATTTTTTGTTTTTTCCCAGAAGAATTCCGTTTTCATCATAGCAGAAAGTAACCACTGGATTAAAACCAGCTTTGATTTCTTTAAATCCTTTATAAAATTTTCTAGTATTATGTCCTTTAAAATCATCTGTAGATCTAAGAGTTTCATTCTTTCGCTTTCTCTCTTTTTTCTTCTGCAAAGTTTCTTAAATCTTAGTCTCGTGGCTTTATACAGCTCCCTACTCAATCCAGTTTTCTTCTGCAGCATTAATTCTCTGGCTTTATTCCGTTTCTCCACAGCCATGTTACATTCTTCATCAAACCATTGATTTCTCACTGTTTTTCTTTCCGTTCCAACCACTTCCATTGCCGATTTCTTGATTACTGTCTGAATTCTATCCCATCTTTTTTCAATATTCAGATCACACTGGGGCTCTTTCTCCAAATTCTCCATTACTTTCATTTCATATTCTATCCATTTCCTTTCCTCTTTGATGGACTCCACCATGTATCTTGTTTGCCTCTCCACAGTTCCTTTCTCTGCGGCGGCTATCCTTTGTCGATATCTAGCTCTAACAAAAAATGGTCGCTACTACACTCTGCTCCTCTGTAGGACCTCACATTCATAACGTCTGTTGCACGCCTGGATTCAATTAGGAAGTGATCTATTCGATTTCCACTGGTTCCATCCGGTGATGTCCAGGTTATTTTGTGAATCTCTTTGTGCTGGAAGGAAGTGCTAACTACATGCATACCTTTACTCGAAGCAAAATCAATGGTTCTTCGGCCATTGTCATTCGAACTTTCATGTTTGCTATGTCTGCCAATGGTTGGCCGAAAGCAGGCTCCTTTCCAATTTGGGCATTCAGATCACCCAGGATGATCTTCACATCATGCTTAGGTATGCTGTCGTAGGTCCTTTCTAGCTTTTCGTAAAACTCTTCTTTTTCCTCATCTCCCTTCTCCTCATTAGGAGCATGCACACTTATCAGCGTTATGTTGAAAAACTTTCCTCGTAATCTCAGCATGCAGATCCTTTCACTAACCGCTTTATAGTTCATAACCGCATGTTTTAAAGATTTCTTCACCATGAACCCTGTTCCCAATATATTTGATCTAGGCTACTACTATTAATAAGCGTAAAATCCTTTAGATCAATCAATTCAACCTCTCTCCACCTAATTTCCTTCAGGGCCTCAACATCAACGCCATATTTGTTCAGTTCCCGCTCTAATACCCGACTAGCGCCAGGTTCAAAGATACTTCTCACATTCCACGTACCTATAAAAATGTCATGTCCTTTAACTCGCCTAGGTCGTGTCCGTGATCCATTCCGGCTTCTTGTTATGTTTTGAGGATTCGTAACTTTTGTTTTTTTTTTTACAAATTAGGGTTGTGGCCCTACGCTCAACCTCCGCTACTTTGGAGGGCCTAGGTTTTTTTGTCGGGGTTCACTCCCTTAGCCTACGCGCTGGCCTTAGGGACGGTAGCCCTAAGGTGTGTACTGACCAGCCTTAGTTATTGTGTGGGATGTATGTAATGTACTGCTGCGTGGTGTGTGTGTGTGTGTTTGTGTGCGTGTTTGGGCGTGTTAGAGACAGAAGAAAAATGTGGGAGTACGTGTAAGGGTACTGTTCTGATGATTGTGCATGGTGTACTGAGTTGTGGTGACCCGTGGGGAGGCTACTCCCCAAGTAGCTGCATGCAACAGCTACCCCATGCGGGGCATTTCCTCTTACTAGGAGTAAAAAAAGTAGAAAGGTGGTAGAGGTTATTATGTATACCTACCTGAATATAACTAGGATGAGAGCAACCTCTGTCGCAACTAAAGCTTGTAGCGACAGATTTAATTTTAAATCCGTAATCACACTAAAACCTGTTTTTCCGGAAAAATGTTTCAAATAAAAGTGATAGGTATTTATGAGTGTAGATATTTAGAGAGAAAGTTTAAAAAAAAGTTGGAGATTTTTCGACAAAATCGCAAAAAAATTGAAGAAATAAAGTCGCACTTCTGGTTGACGAAAAACTGAATTTCGAAAATTTGACACAACCGCAATACTTTCTCGAGTAAGAGAAAGAATAATAACTTTCCTGCAGAAAGATTGTAATAATTCTCGTTTTCTATTGAATTAAAGAACAATTTTAACTGCATGTTAATATCTTGAGCTAGAAATGGGATCCAAGATTCGTTTAGTAAAACTGTCATAAAATATTTACTCATTAACTTTATTCTGACTTGAAAAAAAGAAGAAAAAAAAAAATAACAAGAATTAACCATTCATTATGCAGCATTAAGTTAAACAGAATTGTGTATTGTTGGTCTCTACCATTGTGTAACTTTCTGAGGAGACTGGTCTCACGTTCGCAGTGGTTTGTGTGCAAGTAAATTCTGAAAAAAGAAAAAGCTGTATTGTAGTTAATCTTGTAGAGGATTACCATTGTCCCGGAGAACGTATGTGTTATACATAGCTGGAGTAGAAAATGGTTAAAGTGTATATCTATTGTCTGTGACTGTGGTCCTGGGTTCCTAAGTCTTTGTACCATACTAACACCACCAGAAGACTCTGTCTCTATACAGGTCTCCAGCAAACATGTTCACGTATACACACACATATATATACATATACAATTCATAACTTATTTATGCTAATATTTAAGGCTTGGTAACAACACAGTATTGTTAAAGGAATTACATAACTGTTTGTTAGTAGAAGCTGTTTCTCCCCTTAATGTTGGCGAGGTTTACCTACCTTGGTAATACCTCTTTTCAAAAAACGGAGAGTACGGAGAGAACCATAGAACCTGCTAAAAAAGGCAAGGTATAAAAGACGAAAGTTTTGCCAGCCTTTACGACGAGACATACGCACCCACACAATACGTTCCTCCTATTACAATATATAAACATACTTGAAACAATATAAGCCAACCAAAAAACCTCCTCCCAATTCCCCCCTCCCACTGGCCCATCACAAACTGACTCTTCTTTCATGCCCTTTTAGGAAAAGCATTTTGAATGAGCCACTTGACCCAATGTTTAAGCCTACTCTTACTGTTCACTCTATGAGCAGAAAAGATCATAATGAAACACCCTGGAAAATATACCCGACTCATTCATAATTTCCCTCTAATACCTATTTTGAATATCCTTTACTTCATACTGAAATGGTTGGAATATTTAACTCACAAGTGGAATTTAATTCTATTGTTATAATTTTAACTGAGCCAGAGTATTATTTAGAAAACTGTTGGAAATTTTAACTAACAAACCAAGTTATTTTTTTTAATTTTAATAAAATTAATTATCAAAGTAAAAAATCTGGTGTGAAACACTCACACGACTTTCTCTTACTGCAATTTACAAGATTTCAATGAAATTTTCTTCAAACATATCATTTTTACTGAAGTTTGCTTGTCTTCAATTTTTCATGTCAATTGGAGAATCTAGAAAACTTAATGAAATGATTTTTTTGAGGAAGCCAAACCGTTTCTCCTCCAAAATTTTTTTACATGAACTTTCTCGGACAAAATTCCCAACTAAAGTGATAAGTCTCTGTAGTCATAGTTACAGTAACACATGTAATGATATCCGTCCGCGTTTTTATGGACAAAATCGCAAAAAAATGAAATAATTTCAATGTAAAAGCACTTCCAGTCAACCGATATTCTTCAAACTCAGAATTCTGACAACTGAGAGGATACCAATTCAGTGCCTTCAATGCCTCCTGGGAGTTCATGGATATGGTAAACTTGTTTTATGGTCACTTATCCACTAAGTCAAGAGCCAGGTAGATAGCCAGTATCTATCCGTCAAAATCTGTAGCTACCCTGCACAAAAGGCTCAGAAGTGCTGCACATTTGGGAATAAACTCCAGCTCCCGTATGATGGATCCATGTGTGAAGGATATCTGTTGGAAATGGTATACAATGCTGTTACTTTTAGCAGAAAGTGAAGGGTGGCTGCCTTAATTACTTCAGATGTTAGATGTAAATTACATCTGGCAATTGATGTGTTTAAAGGCGATGGATTTGGAAAGGGGAAAGTAATTTTGTTATTCAGGTCCAGGACCGTCATGGTTCTATGTTTTCCTCGGCCTTATCCAAGAAACTATGTTGAGCTTTTAGCCTGGGGTGGATATGGTTTTGCCATTAGTCAACTTTTGACCAAAATCAGTGATGTCGTTTTCGTGGAAATATCGAAAATCTCACTAACACCTATACAGTAAAGATGAACTTATGTTTAACGTTTTTCTTCAATATTTTCGAATCCCAGCAATGCGTTCATATTATATTATAAAGTTAAAACCGTATGTTTTTACTGAAGTGGTATATTCTAAAGATTGGCGAGCTCTTCCAGAATCCTACAAAAATTTGTTTTCTTGCAGAAAATGTTTGAAATAAATCTGGGACAATTAATTCGAAATTTAATAAACAAATAACCAATCTATAACTATTAATATTGGAAATTCTATCTTTTAATTAAGTGTTACTTGGTATAAATTTTCAGACGTGACCCCTGAATGAGGCTGCGAGTTTTAAAGGTTTGTGCACACTAATAAGGTAATGCGCAAAATCTACGGATCAAATATGTAAGCACCATCTCTTCTTTTTTGCCTTTTTTATAAAATTAATCATTAAAGTTTCTATTTCTTAAACAGAATATATTACTGCCTACAAGAAAGTTTGCACGCAACCATTCTGACATTATTAATAGCCTTAATATATCAGTTCAGCTTGTTAAATGAAAATTTTAATAGGAGTAAATTAATTGTTATTTTGGACTCTAATGCCTACTAATTTTTTTTATTTTGTATTCTTTTATCATTATAATTTACATAATAAATTTAACAAAAATATATTTATTGAAAGTTACACCTGCAGATGCAATTGCACCTGTAACAGGCCAATAGGTGTGACTAATAAAGATATGGAAGGGGTTACTGGAATTTACTCAATTAAATAATGAGATAAATTACTGCTAAGATAAAGCAAATTTGCACTATTGTACCGGGTTCAAGTCCTAGTCTTTGGCCTTGAGTTTTTATATTGATATATTACGAGTAATATTAGAAATTTAGCAAAATATGTAAGCTATCTCATCTCTGTCCATGACACCTGACCGTGGTTAAACATTAAGTCCGCCTGGAAAAAAGTAGGCTTTACTTTACTTTTATTACTGTTCAATTTGTTGTTGACAATACAGATAAAATAATGAAACCAAATCTCAATGGAATTGTAGGACTCTATATGGAACGGCTTCGTATACTATCTAAATACGTTTCATTTTTATTTTTGTAGCATTTTGCCGAGATAATTGTTTTTAGGGGGTTTCTGGCGGTGGCGGTCAATGGGATTCTATCGCTAAGCTTTCCTCTAAAGTAGCACTTTAATACAATGTCCGGTTCCAGCACCTATATAATATTGATTTACTTTGAAGTATAGGCTTCTGAGAGTTTTGGAATTTTCTCAAAAACGGTTTTTATTTGAAAAAAATTATTTTAGAATGCTATGCCATTACATTTTAAATGTTATTTACTTTTGTGTTATGTTTTGGCGCTCTCTTCTGGATTGTAGTGTAAACACATTCTTTCTACCTGCAATGCGTACTTATCAACATGTACTTTTTATATTTAAATAAAAGAAGAAAAAAGCCCTATGGCGCAACAGGCGATTTGAATAGAGGGCGTGTGGTAAGCACGCCGCAGTTCCCACGCCGTTTAGTTCCGGTCTTCGCTACCTAGGGCGCTACTAACTGTAGCTTCCCACTTTTCACCACGGTGCTGGGTCAACACCGACTTTGCCCTCACGGGAATCGAACCCTGAATTCGAGTGCGCTAAGCCACTATACTAACGCGTGAGGGCACTTGTTATATTTACCTCTATATTTATGTTAGGGCAAGATTAATAAAAATTTGTCCATTCTGCAGTAAGAGAAAGCCGTATGAGTGTTTCACAACAGATTTTGATTTTTTTTTTTAGGTCCATCAAATAATCCAGACTTCAATTCAACAAGACATGTCTAGAACCAATCAGGAAGGGATCAAACAACTCCCTCAAGTATTAACAATATTTTAAAATCTTATTTCAATTATTATAACTGCCACTGTCAGAGTAACGTAATAATGGTTTAATATCTACCAACTGGAAAATTGTATTTAATAACTAGGGGGGGCACGTGCAGTAGGTAACGATCAATGACACTCTATGTAATGAGCATATATTTCCCGTTCATTTGTGAGCTCCAGTGAACATTGTTTCAATTTATCTACTTTTGTTTAAAATAATTAATTAATGTTTAAAAGAAATGTAGTTGGAATAAACTATGCATTAAATGTACTTTTATTTGTAACTTTCTCCTGGGGAAAATTGACTTAAGAAGAGTTCTGGGTAGGGGAATCTTTAGGCTATTCTCTAAAGTGCTATTTTAATGAACTAATGTATTATTTAATTCTTAAAGTGGGGGTGCCGTAAAATTTTGTAAATCATAATGTTTCTGGATGTGCAAAATCGATAATCATTTAAAGCCACCTTCTGGTACAAAACATAAAAAAATATAACCGCTATATAACCTCTTTGACTATTGACATGCTGCCTAATATAAAAGAAGGTGTCCATTAAAGGCTTTGCTTGGAATTGCTAAAAGTTATAAACTTTTATAGGATTAACAGTAAAATTCCGAATTCGGAGTAAATTGGAAGTGCGAATTTACTGAACGGGTTTTTCAGTTTTCTATGATTTTCTCCACTAAAACACCGACGGTCATAAACACTAATAATAATTATAAGTGCGAAGAAAATTTGAGGTTTTGAAGTGAGAAGACAAATCTGAATTTTGTTGGACAAGATGGCTGACACTGTTTCCAACTACTACTAACCTTCTTCTTATAGCCCTAGATGTGGCACAATAGACCATTGTAGCTAATATAATTAAAAAAATTAATGTTTTTCATGTCGATTAATAATAATCGCAAAGGAGCACCGCATTATCTAGTGCTAGAAGGGGCCCACCGCACTGCGACCTTTTTTAAACATTTTATAATTTCATTAATAAATTTGTACCATGGTCACTTCGAACATGTTATATCAAGCCCTAAAGTGCATTTCACAAATCTGACCCAAATACAATACTTCCTCTTGCAGAAATAAGAAAAAAAAAACACGTATTCAAAAAATTTATATCATTAACAAATTCGTATTTTCAAATTTAAAGAGCTAATTATGGATTCGTTGCAAAAGACACAACTAGTCAATTCTTTGGGATGATGATATTCTAAAATGTAAGTGTTCAGTAACAAAATCGCTCACCTAAGAATAAAGCGAAGCGCGTCGAGCGTGGTGGTGTGGACACCATTGTGGAGCGCAAAGCAAAATTTTTATTATTTAAAATGTCATTATGGTGAAGTGAGAACAGCAGAGTGTAATTCGATTAACTATCGATGTTGTATAGAAGACGTAAGTAGTGCTATATGCAGATTACTAGGTGGGAGCGGTGCCAGCCATCCTGTCCAACAAAACTCAGTTTTCAGAGTGTATCAACTAAATTTGCTCGGTACAAGTCTATGTTTCACACTGTTTTGACAAAAACATCCTGATGAAGGGCGAACGCCCGAAACCGGTCGATGACCACAAAAAGAAGCAGGCTATCACGGAAAATATCCAGCTCTGCGGAACCAACCACAACTCAGCTTTACCGAAAATTTGCCATTTAAGCAAATTGGATTAAAAGAAATTTGTGTGAGTGTTTCACACCAGATTTTTTTTTTTTTGTCAAGTATTATAATAATTCATCTTCTTCTTCTTCTTCTAAACGCATAACAGTAGCACCTATCATTAATTTTGCAGTTGTGTCAACAATGTTAGATAATATCTGGGATTTTATACATCGAAGTTTGATTCTTTTTGTTAGTTCTGGTCGGTTTCAGATTCTCAATCTATTGTCAGAGTGTGGTTTTTCCATCGAGTTCATTTTTAGAGAGTAGTTGACATGAACTTTCATGTTTCTGTTACACATCACACTGATTGATTCAATCAGTTGAAGTCAAAGTGTTTACACGAACTTGATACACTCATGATGGATGAAAATCCCACCGTCGAAGACCAACAGAAAGAAATACGATGGATAATATCCCCCCCGCTGGACATTACTTTTGTTTCTTTTTTTCTCGAGAACTTTGTTTTTAGAGAAGTTTTTAGAAACTGGGAGATCACGGTATTATAGAGTAGGTTATCCCCACCAACATAATGCTGAAAACATTAATCATTTAGCAAAAATGTCACGTTCGAAAAAAAAATCTGTCAATTAGAATACGGAACTGCAAAGTCGTGTGAGAGTTCGCATCAATTTTTTTTTTTCTTATAAACAAATTTAATTTAATCCTGAGTACACGTAAAATTATAAGCTGATAATGTTGTGAAAGTTAATTAAAATTCATCAAGAACGTAATTATGTTTATAAATAAAAGTAAGGAAGATATTGAACTGTGACGGATTAGCTATGTTAGCGTACAATTAACTAAAATAAATCTATGTTAAAAGAGAAAGGTATATTTAAAATCCTATTTATTAAGAAGATTTGTCAAAAAATGTCTTGACCCCTGACCATTTTATAAATTAACCTTGTGGGTAACTATGATTAAGAAGCTTCATCTAAATACCGGCATGCCGCATCTATATTATACATCGTACCTGGTATAACAACAGTCCAGAACGGATTGTCTATCCAGTCTGGTAATAACCTTCGTGATCTTCTCCTTTAAAGCATACTTTCTTCTTCTTTTGCTTCATGAGCATATTCATTCTGTAAAAAAGTAAAAATATGTTTTAAGTTACAAAAAAAAAAAAAATAGTTTGTCTATTTAATCTTTCTATAAAGAAATTTATTCTTAACAGTTAATCTTCAAATGGACGAACTATCATTCAATGTAGACGTAGATGAAGGTCATAATCAATAAATAAGGAGACAAGGAACTGTAAATCAAAAATTCTGGGGTGAAACACTCACACGACTTTCTTTTACTCCTGTTAGCACAATTATATATAAAATGACAAATTTCTTATACTCGTACATTACATATTGGTCCTAAGTCCTAACATTAATGTAGAAGAGGTACGGGGAAAAGTACCTTACCTATTTGGCGGTAGAGAAGTGATGATATTCTGGCCCATTAGAGCGCACCAAAAACACTAAACCAATTTCATATAACATTTTAAAATTTAACGCCCCAAATTCCGCACAACTATTCAAAATCAATTTTTTTGAAAAAAAAAATGTTTCAAATCAAAGTGATACGTTTATATCTGTACAGATAGGAGACCAAGTTTAAAGGAAATCGTTATAAACGATTAATTTCCAAACAACTCAAAAACCTATTCTGTAAAATAGCACTTCCTGTTAATCGATTTTCTACAAATTAGAATATTTTACAGATGGTAGAACTATACATTCTCAATAGAACAGTAGTACTTTATAAGGAAGCTTAATGTTACTATTTCCCCAGAACCCCTCAAAAATCAACTTTCCTGGGAAAATGTTTCAAATAGTTTCAAAGTGACAAGTATTTATCTGTGTAGATATTATACGAAGTTTAAAAAAAAATCGTTGGAACCGATTTCGGAAAATCACGAAAAACTGAAAAAAAAGTTCAGTAAAGTCGCACTTCTAGTAGATGGTTTTTGCCCTAAGCCTTCGTGTCAGATGCGGTGGTAGTGCCTAAACGGAATATTAAGTTTGAACTTCCTACGACCCATACTTACGGGATCTCAAAACATGTATTTCCGGTGAGAACTCGATTTCAAACATTTGCCATGATTTCAATACTTCCTTATTTATCAGAGGAGCAAGAGAAAGTAAAAATAGCAATGCATAAGAATAATGATACTTTCAAAATCATAAGTTGGTATAAACAAGCTAAAAAATTTTTATAAAAAAATTGTTTTCATTGATAAGTTGGTATCCTTGTCATTAGTTTAAAATAGCCGTTTAACAGCTGAAACAGCTATTTCAGTACATATAACTTCTAATTACCTATTCAAATGTTGCAAATTCTCTAGAAATTTGCTAAAAACCTGTTTTTAGATCAGCTAAAAACCTGTTTTTCATTCCTGAATTTAGTGTAATCGCAGGCAAACTGTAATTTACCATCCACATACTTCACTCACTCGCTCCTACACTTTACAACCTATAGGCACCCAAGTTTGACTCTACAGTTCTTCTGTTCGCCGTGAATATTTAGGTTTATAACCACTTTTTCTATATATTTATTTCTATCTAATGCATTAGGTTTCTCTACGAAATTATCATTGCAG
Source organism: Triatoma infestans (assembly GCA_011037195.1). Classification (NCBI taxonomy): domain Eukaryota; kingdom Metazoa; phylum Arthropoda; class Insecta; order Hemiptera; family Reduviidae; genus Triatoma; species Triatoma infestans. The sequence continues at coordinate 76,580 of JAAEAF010006049.1, read as the reverse complement.
TATAAGTTTCCATTCTAGATATATATAATCTCTTACACGTTATAAGAGAACGTAAAGATTTTTTGCAAACCTCTAAATTTTTTGTTTTAAATTGAGTATTCACCTCGAAAATACGCGTTTTGTTTTCCCTAAAAACAAAAACGTCGCAAGGATCTCAAACTTGATATTCCGTTTGTGAAATGAATTACTAAGGTGTCGGTCAAATCTGTCAATCGAAAAAATAACTCTAGTGTTCCACGTTTTCCTTTAAGCTTATTTCACATATACCTACGTAATGAACTCATTTTTTTAAGTTGACTTTTTTATTTTTGTGGAAAAATATATTTTAAAGAGTTTCTGGAGGCGATTTATGAATTTGAATTATTTAACCTCAAACTGCTAACTGTTTCACAACTTACTTTTTTCTTTTTAAAACTATAAATTCATTTAATATTTATTACTTTTTAAAAGAATTAAGAATTATATTTGTCATTTTGTTTTTTCTTTTCTTCACTATCTTTATAAATGGCGTGTGGTTAACGTGTAAAAATATTACAAAATAAAACTACTTGATGATTAATTAATAACTGCAGATAGTCTTTGTTATAAAAGCATATTAGCAGAGAATAGATTTAAAATGTGTCAGAATTATTAACACCTCCACGCTAATTGAATCTAATCTAATCTAATGTTTCGACAATTTTTCTTAATTATTATTTCCTCTATATAATTTATTTAATTTAATTAAATGGATAAAGTCTGTTGTTGTCTGTTGTTCATAGTGAACATAAATCTACACGTAATAAAGATAATTCTTTTTACATTATTATTTTAAATAGTTAAAAGAAATAAAATATTATCATCATATGGAATATAAAATTCTTTACACTTTTCCACTGACCAACTTTATTCAGTATTTATTTATTTTTAAATAAATAAATGTATATTACACACAATTTTATAATAAATATTATATAATATTTATAAATAATACATATTTATTTAAAACATTTTTATTTATTTACATTTATTATTTTATTTATTTAAATTATGATATTTATTTTATCTCCATTTGCTCTACTTTCTGTATTTGTTGATTTATATGTTTGTTATATTTTAATTATGCTACTGACAAGTGACAACCTCCAGATAGATTAGTATGCTATGCTATATGAGTAACTCAACATGTTGATCAGCAGCCATTCCTAGTAACAATTTTTTTTTTTTTGTTGTGGTTGAGTCCACAGAGCTGGAAAGCATCAGAGGTATTTTCCGTGATAGCCTGCTTCTTTTTGTGACCGGTTTCGGGCGTTCGCCCATCATTACTATGTTTTGTCAGAACACGGTAATTGCATAGACTGCACAAAGTAAATTTAGTTGATACACTGGTTGTTCAAGTGCTTCGTTAAGACGGGGTTTTCCGATACCTGGGTATGGTCACATGTTTTTTTTCACATTTAAAAGGATCGTACACATTGTTCCTTTTAAAAATGAAAACATCAAACAAGTGGAGATAAGTAACTTTAATTACAATTTTGGGGGAAATTTACATTGATAATTAATCTCCTATACAATCTTATTATTATAATTGTAATTTGAGTGTAGCAACAAAATGGAAGAAATGAGCTAACGATAAGAGATTATCTTACGATCATTCAATTCGTTTTTTATTATTTCTTATTATTAATTATTTCACAGTAGACCACAACTGACACAGGGGTCTTCTGTTTTGTTTACACTCTAAGAACAATTATAAAATAATAAGATAAGATAATTAATTATCAATGTAAATGTCCTCCAAAAACGTAATTGAAGTTACATATCTCCACTTGTTTGATATTTCCATTTTCTAAAGGAACAATATGTACAAGCCTTGCAAAAGTGAAAAACAAAACCGTCAATGATAAATAAAATATTTTCTTTTCTTACCAACGAAGATAATATCTGTTCAAATTCATCAAATGGAAGTGCCACTTTATCAAATGGCTGTTTTTCGCGAACTTTAATCAGGAACATATTTACTTTCACTTTACTTGCATTAAAAGGAAGTATTTATTACTATCATATCAAACTTTCAAAAATTGGTTTTCACCGGAAATACACCTAAGTTTGAAAAAGTGTTGTTTTTTTTTATCTAAGAAAACTGAAGCTTGGTATTTTGAAAATCACTGTAGTGCTTAGATTTTTCAGATTTTTGTGCGATTTTCTCTCAAAAACTGTTTCAATGATTTTCTTTAAACGAAATACGTCATCTTATGATGTACAAGGCTATAGATTCTTTATTAATTAGAATTTTATATGTTGCCAAAATCCTAGTTTGAAGAAAATCGATTTACAGGGAGCACAACTTTCTTGCTCTGTCTTCGGAGACACATGCATATGTACATTTTTAATGAGAAACTTAAAACAATAAATCAATCAAAACTACATAAATTGCAGTGAAAGATAGTGGTGCGAGTGTTTCACAGAGGTTTTTTCCAGGAATACGTTTTGGAAGGTTCTGGGAATAGGCTGAGATTAGATTTTGTCCTAAAGTGCTATTTCAAAATATCCGTATTTACTTAGCGAATTTTCCCAATTTTCAAGGAATCCAGCGTACAGTTAGTAGTGGGAAATCTGGTGGCTGCCTATAGAGGGGAAGAGCTCCTGCTACTCTTCCACAATAGGGCTTTAAAAAAGGCTCTAGGCCGTGGTAGATTAATTCTGTAATAAATCTGGGCAGATAACTAACTTGGTCTTTTTTCACTTGTTCACTGACCTGAGGTTTCAAAACTATCATATCACGATGGCTGCAATTTTCAAATGCAGCACAAAAAGATTGCTTGAATAAGAGTCCTCTCTAGAAAGGCGACTCGCCGCCTTTTTGGCTGTACATTTTCAGTACTATCCAAAGCACCATTAAGAAATACCTTATTTTTCTGGATTCTTCAATTTCGTCACCCATACGCCTTAAAAAGAAAACGATTCAGAGATTCAAAGGTCTTCCGTCTATGTTCTCAGGAGTGCACCATCAACATGTATAGTCAAAAGCCAGCAGATTCCTACAATAATTTTGCCTGAAACAATATTGTGAATAGTGAATAAAATAATACTGTATTTCCTTTTCACTTGTTTACAAAGATTCTTGAACGCTCATGCTGGAGAAGTAATATTAACTTTTTAGAATGAAAAAAACCTATTAATCGAATGTAATAGGCGAGAGAGAGAGAGAGAGAAAACATATTTTATTCGTAATTGCTTTTCATTTGACTTAAATTTGGAACGTGTAAGAGGTTCATAGTATTAAACAAGACCAGATCTTTGATGAGGTCCCCTCTCCACAGATGGACGAAGAGGATTGTTAACCTCCAGGTAATCAGTTTCGTGACCCCTTGTTCCTCTCTTTTCCATTCTCTCTTTCTCACTCTCCGCCCAATATTAATTCATTCTCGGACTGAAAACAATCACGTGCACCTCTTTTTCCATTTAAGACAATCTTGGCGGTCTCACTCCCACCACTACCAACCACATTCTATTATTTTTTTTGTTTTTGTTTATTTGGAGTGGGAAGTAGTGTGCTGTGCGCGTTTCAATCAACCTATAAAATTACCCACTATGTAATGAAGCGAAAGGTCGATAATAGCTTCATCAAACTTAAATTACTTATATCTTTTGTGGTAAGATTTTAAACAGGTCAGCTATAGAAGCAATAAAAACTATAAGCCTGATTTCTGTAGTGTTGGTATAATTTTCTGTGTCAAAGTTTGAAATCGATACTATGCTTACAACCACTATTAGCTTAGTAATCACACTTTAGTAGTTTCCAATTGATTACAAACTTCTACTTTTCATATTTGTTCACATTTGTAATCTCTAGTTTTGATTTGATAACATTTCCATGTGTTATTAATAACTATTTGTTTTTATTATGTATATGTTTATGTATTTTGATTATGACAGTCATTCACATATTCTCCTACTGCTTGTTAGAGAAATTATTGCAATATTATCTAATTTTCTTATGTCTGGAATCCCAAAAACTCACAGATACCTGAACGCACTTAAAATCGATTTTCACACAAAAAAATTCACAAACCTACTCTGTAAAATTGCTCTTCCGGTTAACCAATTTTCTTCAAATTGAGAACTATAGCAATGCGTTTAATGAACCAAAACATTTACAGGTGCTAGAACTGAACACTGTATTAAAGTGGCAATTTAAAGGAAAACTTAACAATGCAGCATCCACAGAACCGTACTAAAATCGATTTTCAAATAAACTGATTAAAATTAAAGACTATTTTGTTAGTGCATGAAGTTTAGATAATCGATGGTGTCATTTCGAGAAAATCCAGAAAACTGAAAAAAAAAAAATCAAATTCAGTAAAATTACAGTTGCAGTTGATGGATTGTGGCCCAGACGACCGTATTAGACAGAATGGGAACTTCCAAACCACCAGACTATGCAGTTTAACTTTCCTCCCAACAGAATATCTCAAATAAAAAAAGTGGCAGGAAACTTAATCTTGATATTCCGGTGAGGCACCAGAAGATTTCGGGCAAAATCCATCAACCAGAAGTGCGACTTTACTGAATGGTTTTTTCAGGTTTTCGTGATCTTCTCAATAACGACTCCAACGATTTTCTTTAAACTTCGTGTGTAGTCTAAACACATAAATATCTATCACTTTTCTTTGAAACATTTTCTCTGGAAAATTGTTTTTTTGGGGTTCTGGGGGAACAGTAGCGTTATATTTTCAAGTACCACTTCAGTATAATATATAGTTTTGCAGCTACACATTAGAAGCATTAATATACATTAGAAGCATTTTTTTTTAATTTAAGGCGCGTCAACATCTATGGCCATTTGCGCCCACAGCCTTCTCAGTACACTGACGGCCACCGGACAGTGTTCTCTCGTTACAAACAACACTGTCCATCACCAGACAGTGAGCTATAGAGGCTTCCAGCTGGTTGTTCGTTTAGTTTGAAATCCAGAGCGCATATGAGAACAATCTTGGACGCGAACATTTTCACTCCCTCTCGAAGAAAGTAAAGTGGAAACTTGTGGGGAAGTTGTTGCTTGTTATAACTCTTCTTTTCTACGAGTAGAATCCTTGATAATTAAGTGTGTTTTGCACTCTTGCTGATTATTTCCTGACTTTTTTTTTTGCTTATTGTACACTCCTTGAAGAGTAATTTTTAGACTATTGACAGTTGATTTTAGACTTTTCAAATCACGCAGACATAATTGACGCTAAAAGTTTTGAGAGCTCTTGATGGAGATCTTGATTCAGAAGAGTCTGTCACTTAGGATGGCCATGATAGAATGGTTAGAAGTTGAGTAGTGAGAAAAAAGTAGCGCTGAAGTGACTGGTATAAGCAATATGAGGCTAGCCTCAACACCAGATTGTTTATTCCATTACATATTGCAATCAGCTTCATTTGCTTCAAGAATAATGCCAATTTGGAAGCTGAACAATTTAAATTAATATAGTAAATTTCTTTTTTTTAATTTTTAAATACTAATATAAAATAAAATAGTAACAGGGAATATTAATATTAGATAACAATTAATATTAGTGATCCTGGGTGTGCGGTGGTATTTATTGGTGGGGCGGCCCCCCTGGGATGTTGGCCGTGCTAACTGGTGGAGTATCTCTCCTAACTTGGTGCGTATATCATCATAATGTTCATGTCTGCTGCTCTCTGTCTCTCGCTTTCTGTGTGAACGGCTGCAAGCCACTGAGTGGAACCACTGAAGGTGCTCCTGTAACCGGCCTCTCCCTCTCTCAAGGTCTCAGGTATTAACTTGTAATTTTATTAACTGTGTCTTAACTTCTCATCATATTCTTTCTCTCTCTTTCTCAAAATTCTCTTGAAAGCGCCCTGAGAACACACTACCAACGGCCGTTCTTCTCACACTTTCTTTTACTCGCTCATTAGATCTCGGTGACTACCACAGAAATTGTCTTTTATATATATATATATTTTTTAATAAGAATTATGTATCTTGTTATTTCCAGTCAACTCTTGTATTATTTTTTCCTTTTTCTTCTTCTTCTAGTTTAACTTGCCACTTGGATCTAACCAGCGTGTCTGTGCGATTAATAATGTTACTCCAAGTATATAGCCAGCTATGGTGATGTATGAACACCTATTAACCTCTAGCTTAACGGAATTTGGAAGGAGTTTGCTCTTTCCAATTATACTTACTATACTTAATCTTTATATAAGTTATTTATTAATTTTTTTCTTTTTTTTTTTTGTGGGCAGTTCGATTTAAAATAACATATTTGTAATATTTCTCCTCTCTCTCTCACTCTTTCAAGAATAAAATATAAAGCCCGAAACATTTATAATAATACTGAAACTATTAAAATTCTCCGTTTAATTTAAAACGCTGGACCATGTGATTTCATAGCGCTGATCTAATCGTTTTCATCCGACTAATTTTATCAACTTTTTAATTTTCTTGTTCAGCAATCTTTAAAATAGTATTCTTTTTTATAAATTAAACTCTATCATCTTTTCTCTCTTTTTTTATAACAACCGTAATTGTAAATTTTCTTAATTAATTTAAAAATATAATTTTTCTTTGTTTCATATTTTTAATTTCGTTTACTCATTCTGCTTACGTATCACCATAGGATCTGACAAGGAAGTTTCGTTCAAAATCTGACAACCAAAAGTACGACTTACCTTAATGTTTTTTTTCAGTTTTTTGTCAGTCACAACTGTGAGTAGTCTGGCAAGTCGTGAATGAGTCTCACATCAGATTTGTGTGGTAAATAAAATTTTACAGCATTTGCTGTAGCCTGCCATTTCTCTTAAATTTTGAAAAAGAATTGCCGAAACAAGTATCTCTTAGTAGCATATCATCTAAATTATTTTGGCAGAATCTGATACATATAACAAGCAACAAAATTGTGGAAGATTTTTAGAGGGAGTGATACATTTTTAAAAGAGTGGTACATTTTTAGAGGGAGTGACCACAAAATTAAAATTCATCGCATTCTGCAATTCCACCACGGAATAAGCTGACGCTACAGGATATGTGTTTTTCTTTTAATTGAAATAAGCTTGTAATAAGAACTTTTTATTTTTGTAAAAGCGAGGCTGTTATAAACTGTTTGGGGGATCTCAAAACATATTTTCGCATTGAAATGGCAATTTAAAGGTAGGTTTAACCTCCTAGTTCTCCAAATTTTTATGGAAAATGGTCAATTAGAAGTTACTTACCTGAAAGTGAGCAATTAAGTCTAAAGGAAATCGTGAGGAATTGGAAAACACCATTCAGTGAAGTTGCGCTTCCTGTTGAAGGAATTTGGACGACACTTTGCATACGATGCAAATAAACGGAATGTCAAATTAGAGCTATCTAGATTTTTCATTTGTGAGACATTTTATTTACAACTCAGGAGAAAGAGAGAATAACTTTCGCCATAAAACGTTTACATACACAAAGGAAGGAAATCTTAATTTCGTAAATTTGACATGTTACTTGTTCGCTTACATTTTTCCTCTTAGGGTAGTAAGGGATTTATTTTTTGAGTGTCACTTTCTTGTTACAGACAACATTGCCTATCAAAAAGCTTTATACTATAGATGCTCCTAAAGAAGAAAAGGTGCCACTGCTTGGACTCGAGTTCCCTGAGTGCCAGTCCAGCGCGCCACCACTGAGCTAACTTCTACCCTGTAGTAAGGGAAATTGAAAACAATAACTTTTTCAAAATATACTTTGATAGGTAAATAAAATCATAGATCAAGGAGACCCCCTGAGAGCCTGAGACCGGAGTGTTTGGCCCAAGGACCGAACATTCGGTGCCTATGGGCAAGCTTTCCAGCATCTTCCAGGCAGAAATTCACGCTATTGTCAAGAATTTAAGCTCGTCAGGAAATATCGGAATGAGGAGATTGTAATCCAATAACAAAATCCTGGCAAGGAAAGGGGTTGTATCTCCCTTTTTGGAGCGGAAACCCTTTTGTCAGATAAGCGACCAGTCTCTTTAGGAAGAGCTTAGAATTGAGGAAGAAGTGAAGATTTGTCTTTAAAGTTGTTAGCAGAAATGATCTGAAGGTTTCCTCACGAGGCACTATACATTAAAGGGGCACCTGAAGAAGCTGGGCCTAGAACACAATAGCACCTGCAGATTCTGTGGGGAAATGGAGGAGACTAGACTCCTAACACCCTCCTGACGTGGAACTGCAAAGTTATCTTCCAGAGAAGATTTAGAAGCCTGAGCCCTTACCATGTATTGGACCCTCCTTAGACCCCAGAGATCCTAATCTGGAATGGGTGTTGTAGGGTCGAGTAGTCTCATCTTGTTGGTGTCAGTGGGGTGGCACGCAGTGCACGGTATTCAAAAGTTAAAAAAAAACATTGAAAATCAAAGAACTAGTGCCTATTTACTTATTTATAAAAAAAAAATGTTATGAGTTTTACATTAAAAAGAAAACACGAATATTTATAATCAACTATATTTTTGTTACACGAACATAAGTAAGATTTCTTAATGGTTTTGGTTATAAATTGTAAAACTATGTCTAGCGTGTATGTTGGTTCTTATCGTATTATAAACAAAATCGGACTGACGATTACCGAAGTCTAATGTGATGTTTACGTGAGTGAATACAATTTCTAAAAATAAATATTTCTAGTCAACTTTCAAAATTATTTCTCTTTATATTTCTGAATATTATTATCATATTATATTTATATTTATTATCATTAATAATATTATTATTGATATAATAATTTTTTTTTCTGTTACTCAATTACGCAGAAAGTTCAAACCTGATCTTCAATTTAGATGCTATCAGAGATCCCGGCAAAATAACAATAAAATAAGTAAAGACTTTATCTGAATGCATTCTGAAACTTTTAGCTTTCTTTTAAATTGTAATTAAACTGCTCCTTCACCAATTCACCAATTAAGAGTAATTAAATGTTTTTCTAAAAATTCTAGGTCAGATGAAAATCGGTCAACTGGGAAGTACCACTTTACTGATTTTGAGCCCCCCCCCCCCGTTATCTGGAAATGATTCCTATGTTGTTCTCTTAACCTGGCATGCTGACTACACATATATCTACAAATATAGTTAGAAACATTTTACCAGAAAATGTGCGAGAATTCAGGGTTCCGATTCACGTGATGGAACGGTGGTAGCGAAAGCTAGAACTAAACTACGGCAGGAACCATAGCCACCCCCACCCACAAAGCTGTCTTTCACAAAGAAAACAAATGAACAAATTTTTTTCATACCGAAAAATTTTCTGGAAAAAAAATTCGTTGCGAAACATGCTCACGACTTTCTCTCACTACAGTTTACACAGTGTTATAATAGACTTATTTCCTTCAAATTTGCAATTTTCACTAAATATTAACTTGCCTTCAATTTTATATTAATGGGAAAATCTAAACTTAATAAAATGAATAGAAATATTTTCCGTGATGCTTCTTTTGTGGTCATCGACCGGTTTTCGGGCGTTCGCCCATCATCAGGATGCTTTTTGTCAAACAGTGTGATAACATAGATTTGCACAAAGTAAATATTTAGTTGATGCACTCCACTAAATCAGCTAAATTTACTATTAAATACTAAATCAACTAAATTTTCTCTGTGCAAATCTATGTTATCACACTGTTTGGCAAAAAGCATCCTGATGATGAGCGAACGCCTGAAAACCGGTCGATGATCACATAAAGAAGCAGGATATCACGGAAAATATCTGTGATGCTTGCCAGCTGTGCGGGACCAACCACAACCACAACAATTAATAAAATGATATTTTTGAGGAGAACAGAAACCGACTTGAGTCCATGTGACGTCATTTTGGAACATTGGAGAATATTCAAACAGCCGTAACCGACCAACTGAAGTCTATTCCAGTATCCGAGTTCCAGCACTGCTATGACGAATGGAAGAATCGTCTTCAGCGTTGTGTGGCTTCCCAAGGTAGTTACTTTGAAGGGGCAATGTTGAATTGTCATTTTATTGAAAAAAAAAGATAAAAAAAATCAGTCTCATTACTTAATTTTTACACACCTCGTAACTTAATTATAATCTTTGAAGTAGTGGGCAGATAGTTCGTTTAGCAACGAATAGCTAGCATACACTGAAATTACCACAGGAATGGAGACATCGTAGTAAGAAGAAACACGAAATTTGAGAACCATAAAAGCAGCCAGCCACTATGATAAGAGGTAACGTTTACTGTTTTGCAGTACGTGGTCTCCAGTTTATATTTGAATACCATTGATAATTCAAGTAAAAAGCTATAAACTGTAGAAAGGTCCGTACTGTGTTCAACTTTTAAATAATTTACTGCTCTTAGCTATGCATTAATAACACTTTTATTCCGTTGAGACATAGAATTTCTCTGTCTCTTTTACCTCTGGATATATTTTCTTCTTTTTTTTGTTTGCTTCTTCTTCCAAAACAAGTTTCTGGAGCTATAAAATAACATTCTTTTTTCTACCTTTCTTTTTTCTCTTTCTTGGTCCAGTTGCTCGTAAAATGATGTTTTCCATCTTATCATTATTGTATTTGTAAGAAGTTTCAAAGAAAATGGTAAACATTGGAATTATTCATGTAGCTAGGTGCACCGACAGTATTTTTCTTCATTTCCATTCTGATCTAAAATAATAAAATGAATTTTTATGTATTTTTTCTCTTTTAAAAAATAAAATACTTATATTACAGTTTTTATTTAAAATTCAGTCGGAATTATAAAAAAGTATCTAACAATTTTTTCTTCGTTAAGTTCGTTAAATACTGGATTTTAATCAATTAACAAACTAGATTTCTCTTAAGGATTGGTTGATGCTAAGTCCACCAGGTGGAGATTCCTAGTAATTAAAACCTATTTGCTAAAAGAACCGGCTCGGGAATGCGATCTATTTTGAATCAGAGCATATGTTAACCAAGCAGAGATTTTATACAATTCTCTGCTCTATTCTTGGATGCAGGAAATGTCCTTAATTCGCAGGATAAGGGTATTTAAGGAAATAAAAAATAGTATTTTTATGAAATAATAATAAAAGCAATTATATAACCTTCAAAAGTCTTACAAGAAAAACAGCCATTCATTTTATTACAGATTGCTTATATTGTGAGGAGATTACGCTCAGCATTTTGATGGAAACAGCGTGTTAGAGCTCCCCTTTTTCAAGGTTATTGTCCAGTTTGTGTTAGCAACTGTGAATTTTAGAAGAATTGGAATCTGTGACTAGATTTCTAAAATAGACACGGTTTGCTAAAAATATGGTTTTTATGTTGAACAGTATGGGCCCAGAAGGGTTTTGAAAAACGTTAAGACCCTGCGGATATCTCAGACTAACGGTACAACAACACTAATACTCAGAAAACTCTCCAACACTCAGAGTTCACATGGAACCTGCATTGGTTTGTGTTACAGCAATTTGAGTTTAGCATAGTCATAACCTACTCTAGCTCATCACTACTCATTCATACATTTACTCATTCACTAACATTGCACACTGTACACATGACTGACTACATATTATTGTACAAACCGTGACATCCAGGACGCACAATAGAGTTCCAGGACGCATTAGATTTTACTTGGTAGCCAATCTACACAACCAACATCTATACCAACAGAAGGTTTTTTTAAATGATAGAAGCGTGTTAATATAATGTACAAACGGATCACCATTAGTAAACAGGTATGAGGATAAAACTGCAAATACTATTTACGTACATGACCACAAAATGACCAAATGAAGATTTATGTTAACCACAGAAACCAATAAAAAAGAAAGGAAAAAAAACTCTCTTACAGACCAATAGGTAATATATAATGTCTTAAGAGGTTCCAAAGGATCATCCAACCCACCACTTAGCCGTCATGAATCAGTCAACACGGATGGGAATTGTGTTTTGAACCGCAAGAGCGCGTACTTCTCCAATAACTAAGGTGTCATTATTTACAACAGTAAATATATCCTATATACAATCATTGCACAATTGTAAATAGCTATCTTGTTGAAGCCACGAGCCGTTTTACACCATAAGTTCTTCTTGACTATACAATCCTTTCATCCAAACACATCCTTTCATGCTTCTATCGTTATAAAAATTACTTTTAAACTCGCGTCACCTCACCTTCAATCTTATTTCTCATCTCGTAAATCTTTTTTTTTTGTTTTTTAAGCGGTAAATAGTTATATTGGTAATGGTAAAGGAGTGTAAACGTTAGAAACTTGCACAACTCACTCTGTCATTGAGTCATGGTCCATTTAAGAGTTTCCACCTTCGCCGTGTTGTTTTCTGTAACTTCCCCCTTCACCATTCCTACAATAATATCTTACAGACATAACATTCAGAGAGCGTTGCCATCGTTGTACTTTACTTATGGTAACTACTATAGCCATTTCAAAGTAATCATTCACATCAATTTCCGTTTATATTCCACCATAAATACAAACTCAACATTATATATATTTATACTTAGTTTATGCTTAGGATCATCATTTTAGCATAGTTTCTAACTTCTAGTAATAACTGTAATTCTGCAAAGATTCCAGTAATTTTCTTAGTAAATCTGCAATGAATAAATAATGCAAATATTTCCTTAAAAAAAAAAAAAAAAAAATCTCATTGTTATTTGATTATAAAAAAATCAGTGTGAACATGTTTACACTACTTACCTTTACTGTAAAATTAAAATGCTGTAAGGTAAATTGTCTTTTAAATTTGAATTTTTAATAACGGCAGTTTAAAGTTAATTCACATATTTCTCACCATTATTCCTTGTATTGTTCTAAAATAAAATTTTCTGGAATTAACCAATTAGAAGATCAAATTTGAAGAAAGCCATTTTCAGGAAAACTCAGAAACTTTTAGATAAAGACGCACTTTTAATTAACCGATTTTTGTTTAAAGTTGGAATTGAAGCAATGCTTTAATAATGTGGTAGAACCGTACATTGTACTGAATTGACACTTCAGAGGAAAGTTTACCATTGTGCAGTTCTCCCCAGAACCTCCAAAAATAATTTTTCAGGAAGTGACCGGCCCTATAAAATTACTCTCCGGAATTCGATGGAATTTGCACCGAAATCTTCGTGTAAGCAATATTAAGTTTGATCTTCGGGTTATTTTATTCAGACAAACACACACACTCACACATCTGCAAAAATAAACGAAAAATTAATTCTGTAAAGTTATATTTCTAGAAAACCGTTTGCTTTAAATTGTTTCTTAAAATCCTGACTATAGCCTTTTTTGGTTTTCTAGCAGGAAGAAGCAAAATTCTGATGACAATTCCGACGGTTCTGACTTCTGGGAGAAGAATATCCCTTATATTCTGATATATGTCAGAAACAGAACTAAAAGAAGCCTACTATGACGGACCTAATCCCAGATATTGACCAGCATTGTAGGAAACTCAATCAACTATTTGACAACGAACCCTTCATAATATGAATTTCAGAATTCTTCGGGCGCAATGGAAAAAAGATTAATTTCCTTTCCCAAAAAAATTAACTGTTTTACTTAATTTTAAATTTTCTACCTGTTCGAACTTATAATGAACAGCCAATCTTTTGTTTAACTTATTTTAATATTGTAGTTTAACTCGTGTCATATTTCATTAAACCCAGAAAAGTTTGGAAAAAATAAAATAAATGTTTGAACAAAATTGCAACATTAAGAAGTTTAATGATGGTATTTCTTTGGATGTGATAATCAGTTTTATAAATGAATATTTTGTTGAGTTTGGTAAATGAAAGCTTTTGTAAATATTTAAAATTATAATCAGGTATTGAAAGTTTAGCATCAAGCAAACTCAGATTAAATGATAAAGCAATTAATTAATTAATTATTAAAATAAAGAAAAGAGCATATTTTTAATTATTCAACATATTTAATGATAAATACACAAGACAGAGTTATTGTTAATAATTTTTTTTAGAATACTATTGAAGTATATTTTCATTTAAATTACATGTTTTCATTAAGTTACATGAAACTTTTTCTCTTTATAATTAATTCAAGTTTTTCCTTTTTTAGAGCTTAACAGTATCAGATAATACCTTTTATTATAAAAAAAATTAAAATTTATGCATTGACTATGTGAAATAAAAAAAGAATATAATGCAACGTTTTCTATAAAAGGAATGAAGTTAATTTAAATGATGTAAAATTTAAAGAAAAAAATATTCTATCTAGAATTTCCAACATTTTTCACAGTGGTTTCTGTTCAAACAGTGTTTTTCTTCATTTAATTTAAAATGAAAAATGAGAGCATATCTGATTATGAGAATTATTATATTTACTTTTTAGAATTATTATATTTTTTATTAATTAATTAATATTTTATGTATGTTATGAAACAGTCTCTTAACAATCAATATATTTTATAAAGTTTTGATTGTTTTTGCAGATTTTTTTTTTCTGCATCAATTGTTGGCCATCACGATTTTAAATTATCATTTGCATATTCCCAATTTTTGAGATAAATTGTTGCATTTTTTACCCAAAAATTGAACTAAATAACAATCTGAACAGAGACATTTTCCGTCGTAGCCTGCTTCATTTTGTGGTCATCGACCGGTTTCGGTCGTTCGCCCATCTTCAGGATGCGTTTATCAGACAGTGTGATTACACAGACTTGCATAGAGCAAATTCAGTTGATACACTCTCTGATGCTTTCCAGCTCTGCGGAACCAACCACCACAATAATAATCTACACATTGAATATTATTCATTTTCTAATTTAAAAAGATTTGTTTTATGTGTTTTTTAGAATCAGACATAATGGCTTCAACCTGGAGATGGAATAGTTTACAATTATTGAAGATGAAAGACAAACCAAAGTAAGTCCTTAAAAAATAAATGAATTTTAATTCCATCCAAATTTTACTAAATCTGTTACAATTATAATGAATGTTTTTGTTTTCCCACTAAAAAAGTCGTCAGCATCCTTTTATTAAAACAAATAATTTCTTCAGTTGGCTTCTGTTTGTTTCAACGGTGAACATTGTGAACTACTTATTAGCAGGATTGGTCTTGCCCCTAGTTGTCCATCAATCCAACATTACACTATTAAGGGCAACTGTACTTTTTTTCCCTGATTGTCCGTATCTGTTAAACTAGTATAACTCTTAATGGGCAAATAAGTTTATTTACCACATGAGCAACTTTGAGTCAATATGATTGCAAAAATCATTATCTTATGTCTTACCTCCGTCCTCTGCCACTCATAATACAATCATTGGTTAGAGAACCTGATGTCATCTTATGTGATAAAAAATCACTTATCTATTTTCACTGTAGATATATATTTTAACTATAATGTACTTCAGTTCTTCCAATGAGGTGAAATGAACAGATTGCCATTTTGATCCTTATTCATTTAACTTGCGTCAAACGATCTTGGGGAAACAGATACTTCTAATTTGAAGTAACAACATTATCGTGAAATTCTATGATAAAAGATAAATAATATAGATAAGTAATATAATGCAAAGATTATTAAAGTCTCTTGTCTCTAGATTGGATCTATCTAGAATTGAAATTAGTTGAACAATTGTGGATATTTCATGAGATTATGGACTTCAATGCATACCTCTTTTGGTAGGTTTTAGATTCCCATCCATCTATAAGGCAGGCTGGTTCATCAAGTATTATGTAACAACACTGACTTCCATTTTTTTTTAAAATTTCTACTCAAATTAATTAATCAAGTTGTTGTGGCTGGTTTCGCAAAGTTGGAATGCATCAGAGATATTTTCCATGATAGCCTGCTTCTTTTCATGGTCAACGACCGGTTTCGGGCGTTCGCCCATCATCAGCATGTTGAAACTTCGAAATCGAAACCGGTCGATGAGCACGAAAGGAAGCATCACGGAAAATATCTCTGATGCTTAATAAATCTAAGTGGTAAATCAACTTAGCGAGATGTTTTGATATTAACAGTACAAGAACTGTCAAAATCGGAAACTGAATAAGATTCCAAGAAAGTGGATTTCCTAAAAAAATCACAGAAAACTCTTTCAAATAGCCTCGTAACACTTCGAACAAATTTATTGTTTTTGAGGAGTGTCAAAGAACAATAAATGTACACTTCTTTTCACAAAAAAGAGTGTACATTTTTAGTGAAAAATGAAACAAATTAAACAAATACAAAACAAACAATGGCTAATGCTGATGGATAAACCAAGACTGCTTTACCATATCATCTTAATGTTCTTATTTACCTAAGTAATGCCGAAAAAAAAGATATTTGTGATCAGAGATCCTCTGAGCTGGAGCATTGTTATAGAGAAGCCCAAACGAAAGAGTTCCTATTGCTAAGACTATTGAAACTAATCTGATTACTTGTTTATTACTTGTTACCTGATATTTTTCTTAATTACAATACATATGTTTCTTGAATTATTCGTCTGAACAAAATAACTCAAAAAAGAACACTCGCATGAAGCACTAATTTAATATATTCGTATTTATTTAGGTACCACCATAACGACCAAGTTTATTCAAAATCCATCAATCAGAAGTGCGACTCAACACAATCCAACGATTCATAAAATTGAACTGAAACGCTATTGTAAATATTATATTAAGGTAACACTTTTGTTGAAACATTTTTATCCAGAGAAATTATTTTCGGTAGGTTCCCTGTGAGTTAGGTTATCTTTTAAACTGTCTTCAGTAAAAATTTCCAATATTGAAGAATATTTTCAATTAGAATTGTTATACTTATTTATAGTAAAAGAAAATCACCGCAATGTCCCACATACATTTTTGTCGCACATGGGATCTTAAACCTCACAATGAGATGATTTTGAAGTGAATATTTGCATTATTTATTTATGGCAAATCATTTAGAAAATTACTCTGGTGACTTTACAGAATTACAGTTATTACTAGCAGTTAGAAAGTTATGGTAAAATGACGGAGTTAAATATATCAAAATCTAGGAGAGGGAAGGAAAAACTTAGCAAAGGAATTAGCTCAATTGTTAGCGCATTAGACTCCCACGCGTAGGCCTCCGGTTGAAGTCCAGCTGTGCTGCCCCTAGATTTTGTCTTCCTAGGAGCCTCTACAGCTCACTATTCGATGATGGATAGTGTTGTCTGTAACGAGAGGACACTGTCTGGATGCAGGCATTGCACTGAGTAGGCTCCGGGCGCCAATGACCATAGAATGTTGGGGCGCCTTAAATAAAATAAGAAATCTATGAAAATTGTTGAGATTTATATTTAAGATGGAATATAAACTCAAATTGAGATATGTATGATTTACTTAGAAATGGAAGTTCAGATGAATTCAATTTTTCAAATGAAAAGCTAAATAATGAAGAAGATAAGAAGAGAGCCCCCGGAGAAAGTCAGTGTTCACGAAGACGAAAGAGCAACGGCTGCAAAGAAATTGAAAATAATCATATCTTATGATTATTATTGTTCACTTTTTCATATATTAATCTTAAATGTAAGTGTTGCTCCACTATGAAAATGAAATCATAAACAGATTTCATCAATTTAAATGTTTAAAAAATAATGTATATAATATTCTTAGATAAATATACTTATAATGACCGTTCTTCTTAAAAGAAAAACCTTGAATAGCACATGCATCTGCTTTAGAATAAAAGGACATTCAGTGTGACTTTATGAAACAGATGTTTTTCAGATATTTTTAAATAATATTAACAGATGGTTTAAATTATTTCATATCATTATATTCCCTAAACTATTTGTTAACTCTTTAAAAAACTATTAATTTATTTGATAACTTCATAATTGATAATGTAATGTACTTTTATATAAATATTTAAGATTATAAAATAATGTTGTTTTGGTGTTCGTTTTCATAATTCATAATCTGAGCTATTTAATGGACTTGCTAAGTAAGAGTTTTAAAAAAGTTACAGATTTAGGAATGTAGTTGATTATTTTTCAAAACAGTACATTATTATAAATTAACAGTACACAAAAATAATTAAAAGAAAATAGAAAGAATATATTCAATGTTAGATGTGTACGGGTTGATGGGTACATAAGATATGCTAGGTATGCAGAATAGAAGCGTATAAAGCAATGTTTAAGAAATAGTAACCAGTTTACTACAGAGGACAGACAAGACGAAGAAGTATCTCAACATCAAGGAATGAAGTCTTAATTAGCAACAAGAACTTAATACAAAGAATGCGGAATCAATTATGTTTGTTAATCTGATAGTTAATTTAAAAGATTGTAACTTAGTCAACATTTTATGTTTTTTTTTGTTCATTAAGTATAAAACATACATTGCATTTATGTTGAAAAATTCTTTTAAAATTTCATTTTATACAATAAAATGTAATTGAATTTGTGAATGGAGGTGCATACAAGCGCAATTTACATAAATTAAACATACATTTTTGATTTATTGTGCTTCGTTTGTTGTTGTCATTTTTGTTTCACATACACAATTTTAATGATCATATTTATATTATAAATTTATAGTTTTACATTAATATTAATTATATATTGTTAATTAGGTACATTCGAGGTAGTAGCGTGAAGTAGCTGGCAACATTGGAATGAGCT
This sequence comes from Triatoma infestans, assembly GCA_011037195.1. Taxonomy (NCBI): domain Eukaryota; kingdom Metazoa; phylum Arthropoda; class Insecta; order Hemiptera; family Reduviidae; genus Triatoma; species Triatoma infestans. The sequence goes on along the minus strand of JAAEAF010006049.1, from coordinate 58,060 downwards.
AGTTGAGGTTATTCAGATGCTAGATAGTGGTGAAAAGAGGAGTTAAGAAATAAATCTACTCGTTTTCAGAAGTCTAGTTTTGTTCTGATTTTAAATCAAAAAGGTAGGTATTTATTTTTACTTAATTTAGCTAGGGGGATTTATTGATATCTTAGGGTTCAATGAGAAGATAAGACTCATATTTCAGATGCAAAGTAAAACGGCTTAACTTCAGGATCTGTTCTTTAGATTCACAGATGTAAATAAAAAGAAAAACATGTAGGTAAAAAGTATAGAATGGGACACAACATCTAGCGCATTCTTCATGTAGTTTTTGTAAGCAATATTCATCGCTTAAACGATCTAGCACATTCTACCTACAAATTAGCAACAAGAACTTAATACAAAGAATGCGGAATCAATTATGTTTGTTAATCTGATAGTTAATTTAAAAGATTGTAACTTAGTCAACATTTTAAGTTTTTTTTTTGTTCATTAAGTATAAAACATACATTGCATTTATGTTGAAAAATTCTGTTATTCAGATGCTAGATAGTTCCGATACCCTCACTAACACTAAGAGCAAGTATTGTAATCGTAGTAAGAGGAAGTATTGTAATCGTGTCAAATTTTCGACATCGAGTTTTCACCGGATATATCCGTTTTGGGGTCCCCTGAGTCCAATAAAGTGGTTTTTAGATATTGGTCTGTGTGTGTCTGTGGAACAGCATATCTCAAAAACGAAAAATCGCAGAATGTTCATTCTATAGGTACGGCGGCATAAAGCTAATTTCCGCTTCAGGTTGACATATTTTTCCAAAGTTGGAGACTTTTTATAATTTTGCCAGGCCACTAGCGAATCCTGTTTCACTCGATTACGCTCTTCATCCCACCAAGGTTTTTGCACTCTACGATTAGGCTTTATAAAAACCCATTGCGGATCCATAGGTATGGGCTTTTGTGCTGCATAATTCATTATCCTCATAAACGCCTTAATGAATACGCTTGGAGTCTATACTTTCTGCTTCAATCAGGGACCGTTATTTTTCCCTATAGCTTTTTTGAGACTCCAACCACCGACTCCCTATAGTTGCCTCCGACACGAAGCTCGTCTCTATTATGATTCCCATGATCGAAACCCAAAGGTTCATTTATTATCGCCCAACTTAGTTCCGCCTCAGGCTTTATGGTGAGCATAAAGTTAAATCCACCGCTTATGCCTGAGAACCCGTTCTGGGAACCATGGTCGCTCACATACTTTCCTTATTAGAAGTTAGATAAAGAGAGTTATTACTTTCTCTGTTTGACTATTTTTGGTAAACTTTTATTTTGTATCTAATTAGGTATTCTACTTCAGATTTAGTTCAGAAACTACTGCGAAATTTGTACAGAATCAAAATTCCATTATATAGATTGTTTTTTAAAAATTTCTATGGGCACTGTACTCAAAATTAAGATGTTAATAGCCTACTTAATTAGTAAAGGTTTTTTTTTTGCTGTTAGTGATTTTATGATTAATGGATGATGATGAGTGGGAAACACTTGAAATAGTGATGTAGGACAGTTTATGGTGTCAACATTTTCCCACTATGATATAGTTGATGATGTATGACGTTGTTTAACAACAGCAAGAACAACCAACCAGAATGGTTGGTATTTACTGGACAATGTTGGTTAGTAACCATTCAAACTAACATGGTGAGTATTGTTTATGGAAACAGTCTATCATATTCCATAGTTAACAAAACTGTATATATAATGGTTGCTGCGGTAATATTGCTGTTATACGCTAGTATAAAATCCATGTCGCGATGTATATGTATATATACCGAATACAAACATACATACATATTCCCTGTCATAGTACGGTCCTCTCCCATTTTACGGCCAACTCTCAAATCCATTTGTCACCTATTGTAATCCGTTCATCTCACTCAATTACTCTATATCTCTTTCTCTTACCCTCTCTTAGATAGTCGCACAGCACTAGTCAGCCTCTTTATAATGGGACACATTCAATGTATTTCACATGCATTCACACGGGGCTAACACATTCACACATGCACACACATTCATATTATATAATAGAGAATTTAACACACGATCGCTTCCTTTTTACAGGCACATTAACAGAATCCATCGCCTTCTCTCTCCCTGCCTCCCCTCGTTGTATGTCCGAAACGGCATCATTTATTTATTTGTCAACTTTGACTTTACCTAAATAAATTAGCAGTTCAATTTAGATGGGTAATTTTTACTTTCTCTCACTCCTATTTAGAGGAACTATTGCGATTATGTCAAATTTTGGAAAATGAGTTTACACTGAAAATAATGTTTTCAGGTTGCCCAGAATACAAAAACAAAATGTCTCAAAAAAAAACAACGAAAAATCACAGTTAGTTCAAACTTGTTATATACCGTTCAGGTACTAACTAGCGCATCTGACACGAAAGTTTCGAGTAAAATTCATCAACCGGAAGTGCGACGTTACTGAATGTTTTTTTTTCTTTCTTGAAAACGACTTCAATGAGTTTCTTTAAACGTCATATACTATCTACACATATAAATACCAATCACTTTTATTTGAAACATTTTCCCGGGAAAAATGATTTTTTTAGGAGGGTTCTGGGGGGGAGTAACTTTATACTTTACTTAAAGTTCCACTTCAATATAATTAATGGTTCTGCCACCTCTACAATATTAATATACATTAGAAGTATTGCTAGAGTTACAAATTTGAAGAAAATAGGTTAACCGGAAGTGTAACTTTGCACAATAGGTTTTTTGAGGTTTTTGGAATCTTCTATTAAACATATAAATGTGTACATATAAACCTATTAATTTTATTTATACTATTACAAAAAAAAAGAACAAGAACAGATTTTACATAGTTTTGCGCGTTAAATTTCAAATACATGAGGATGGTTGTAGGTTATTAGCGCGCTCTTCACTTCCCTAAGTGCTCGGGTTACTTTCCCATGTCCTCAATATTTATGTTCTGGACAAATAAGTAAAATTTGAAGTTTAAAGTAAATTTGCCATTTTATATAAAATATAAAATATATCAACAGGGGTAAGAGAAAATCGTGTGAGTGTTTGTATATGCAATTTTCTTAAAAAACATTAAGACCAAACTAAAAGTAAAGTAATATTTTGGAGGTGCAACTTATTTAAATTAGTAATAACATGTTACCCTAGATTTCTACGTTCCAGTGCAATATAAATGTCTCGGATAAGCGGGATAGGAAGGTTTACCAGGAAAGAAAATTAACAGATAAGGAATAAATTCAATAAAAAAAAAAAAAACTATTGCGTAACTCCCACACGACTTTCTCTTACCGCTGTTGATAAATTATGAAATCGACGAATATCTTTAAAGTTGGACATTTTTACTGACCTGCCCTAACAATCGTATACAGGTTGTAGGGGTAGAGTAGAGGTGGAGAAATAGCCTGTTGACCGCCCGGATTATGAATCACTGTAGGAATTATATGTGTTTACACTGTTTACAAAAGATAATGCCAAAACATTGCACAGCCACCAAGTATATAATTTTAAATTTAACATCGCAGATTTCACAGAAAAACCGTCAAAAGTAATTTTTAAGGACAAATATATCAAATAAATATCTACGCAGTTAGCGCAGTTTGTTTAGCATTCCAAGATTAAAGAAAGTCACAGAAGTCGTTTTTGTGAAAATTTAAAAAAAAAAAAATCTGTGATCTTTTGGGATTCCACGGTCATTTTCATGAAAAACATTTGAGTTTCTAGGTTGAGACCGCGTCAGTGGTTTGCTAGGAAACCGACGTTTCGCCCATATTGCAATGAGCTTCTTTGGGCTTGGTACATCTTGGAACCTGATGTAGCAATGAACCTTGATAGAAATAGGGCTTGGTAGAATAATGAAGCCCATTGCAATACGGGCGAAACTCGTTTTTTAGCAAATCACTGACGCCGTTTCGACTCGGAAATTCAAGTGTTTTTTCTGAAAAATATATCTGCATAGTCACACTTCCGGTTTACCGATTGCGTTTAAATTTGCAATAATAGCAATGTTTCTAATGAATATAAAATACCATATTGGTGATACAAACATACATTATAAAGGAAGTGCTACTTTGAAAGTAAGCATAACGCTACTCTTACCCCCAGAACCCCGCCAAAAAACGACATTTTCCGGACAAAATATTTAAAGAAAAAGAGATTGATATTTATGTGTGTAGATTAGTATACGATGTTTAAAGAAAATTGTTGCAGCTGTTTTCTAAAAAACAAAAAAAAACACGGTATATTGAAAAAAAAAGGTTTAGTAAAGTCGCACTTCCGGTTGATGGATATTGTCCGAAATCTTCGTGCCTGATGTGGTGTAGTACCCTAGTTTGAGGATCTTGCGACTTTTTTGTTTTTTGAGTTATTTTGTTAAAAAATACACACACAAAGACCATTCCTAAAAACATTTTTTTCGTATTCAACGGTCCTCAAAATATGTATTTCCGGTCAAAATCTAAAAGTAAGTGAAAAAATCTAGCGTGAAACACTCTATCTGGTGAGAAACAGGACTTTCTCCTAGTGCACGCTATACATTATTATTGGCACATTTTATATATAAACTTGTTAGTTTACTTATTTGCCCTACGTAAATATGGAAGAAATAGGGAGGGATACGTGTGCATGAGGTGATAGTTAAAGTGATATAGTCAATGTCCAGAAGAGGGCGCCTATAACATTGAATAATAAAATTTGAAATTTAATGTCACAGATCTTATAATAAACAGAGAAAATCAATTTTTCCCGGAAATGTCGGTTTTAAATAGAAATGATGCGGTGAAAATCTGTTCAGTTTATCATTCCAAGTTTAACATGGAAATCTAGCTATTATTGTACCTCCATGTTAACCAAGTGGCTAAACCATACATTGTAATTAAAGTGATGATATGTTAAATGTGTGGATGGGTCCGCAATGGTGGATAACATTTGGTATTTTATCCGTCCTAGGATAAATAATCCTTCAAGAATAATCCTGCATATTGGTCCTGACCGGTTTCGGATTTTCATCTATCGTCAGAGTAAATTTATCAAGTTCCTGTAAGAGAGAACGCAGTGTTTCTGTTACCTCGACACTTTTTGGCTTGTTGATTGTGTGTGCGGGAGGTTATCTTGTATATTGTACTAGCTAAACCCGGCCACGCTTAGCTGTGGCTCAGTGTGATTTTTAATTATTAGGGAAGTAAATAGAAGTATGATAGTTAACATAGATTCAACAAGAAAACACATCATTCAATTTAATACCCTACTTTGCGTTGCAATGAACTGAAAGGAAAGAATGAAAAAATGTTTAACTGAAAGAATGTTTTTAAGAGCTGAATGCGCTGTTCTACCTCTTTCCATCAACGTAGCAGCATTACCTGAAGAAGCAAGTGCTAACGCAATATGGCCATTTGAACGGATTTTAGCCAGGATTAAGGAAATTAAGAACGTTTTCCCAGTTCCACCTGGAGCGTTCAAAAAGTAAATCCACCGGATTGGTTGGTCACAGCTTGTATGATGGTATCAAATGTTTGTTCTTGAAGGAGTTTCAGTGTATTTACTTGGATAAGTACCTGTAAGTCATTTCTGGTGTAAGATTGTTCTCTGAGTAGTTCTCTCTCGAATGTTGCATTGATCAACGTATTCGGTACTGTTACTCTCAATAGTGCCAACAACTTGCCACACAATGCAAGACAAAGATCCTCAATGCAGATTAGCGCTTCATTGTATATTTCTTCTGTGAAATCCAAGCCATGATTGCGTTTCTTGATGTATTCTGTGCAGAATATCTTCGACAGAAAGCGCGCCACGATCGCAGCGCGTCTGCGTCAGTCTATTTCTGCCAAACTCACGAAACGCTCGGAATTTCCCGTTTCCGTGGGAACTTCGGAATAAAAAGTATATATAAACACTCTTATATAGAAATATAACGTTTCTATCAATTACAACATTCGGTTCGTCAAATATTAAAAGGTTTCTTCTTGGACAATCCTGTAATGGAAATTGTGAGAAGCGCTGCTGTATTCGCTATAAACCCACTATTTAACATTAACTTTGATAAACATACTGAAAAGTATGTTTTGCCACAAGATGGTGGACCTCTTATTAAGAGACAGTTTTTTCCCCCGCTAGTTCGGTTTAATAAATTTTACAAAAAAATACAGAAGTTTTTGCCTTTAAGCAAATCGTTATTGTATTGTTTTTTAAAAAAATTCTTTAGATTCTTCCATGGAAGACATATTATAATTGTCTCCATGGAAGTCTGTATAAAATACAAAATTTTTTTTTTTATTAAATTTACAATTGATTCTAATTGAGTTTACTGAATTTAGTGTCAACTATTTTTAATGCCTTTTGTTATATTGAATCCCTATCTGTATAATATTTAAAACAACTATTCAACCATAAGTTAGATTTTGTGAGATTGTGTTCCGGTATAACATAGTTCAGTTCGAGAAAGTCTATCATTTTTTAAAGTTTTCTGAATTCCGGACATTCATTCCGGAATCTACGATTTTGGCGGCTTCCTCCATGAACTTGTTCAACGCAATGATTGTAGCTTGATGTTGTTGCTCCTGTAACACAATCTCCATCGTTTTGGTGGCATACTTCCACCGTTTGTCTTTCGGAATCCTCTGGATATCCTATAAATATTAAATAGAATTCGTCAATATTATTGATATTACAGTTAAAATAGACTAGGTAAATATAATATAGATAAATTGTGAATGATCCATCCAATACCTCGGAAGATTTGACAAATACACTGTCGCCCTGGTAACTGCATATATTCTGATAAATAGGCGCAATGTTCCGAGGTATAGTTGGCAAGTCCAGAGGTTCCAAATTTAATTTTATTAAAGAAGCAGCTGTTCCTGAGCCCTTTGATGGCCCTGATAATCCAGCATCGACATGATCTGTTACAATAGGAACAGTCATGGATGACGTGGATATGGGCATTTTTGCATTGGTCCTCAAGGCGGAGGTTGATTGTTGGTCGGATCCTCTTTTGGAATATTTCAAGATTAAGCTTCAATAAAGCTTTCAAGCTTAAAATTTCTTTTCGTGGATAAGATGTGGTGGACAATGACGCGTCCACACAATCCACGAATGGCTTGATGTATGAGGTGTCCGTTTCCTCCATTGTACATTCCCAAGACAATTCCAGGAATGTCTCCCATATCGCAGATATCTGACTGGTAGATTCCATCAGACAAATGGACGTCTCCTGCAACACATCTGGGATATGTATCAGTTTCAAAGTTCTCAGAAACAGTTCCGTCTTCAATAAACTTCAGAGACTGAAAAGAGTTCGTTTCATCAGCTCCACTCGAGGACGTTTCGCTGGAGGTGCGTCGTGGTCATCCTCGATACTGATCGGGCTTGGAGTTCTTCCCAAGTTTCCGCGCAATTTGGGCATTCTAAGTCTTGTGTATCTTCACAGATGCAATTTTTTGTTGACATGCTATACAAATTGTAAACTTAATCGAATAATAACAGAAAATATATAAATGTATCTATTGCACTTTAAACACTTTTTTAAATACCTTTTCATATACTGAAAGTAAGCGGCGGGTGGCGGAAGACACAATCACAACACCTTGCTGCGACGATGATTAGTGAAGTAGAGGAGGAGAGAGCGAAATTTTGCGTATATATAAAGGGAGCTCGTGCTCCCTCTACTACAGTTACATCAGCTCTCTCCACTTGTCGTCGTCGCATCAAGGTGTTGTGATTGTGAATAAATTTCAAGTCAGTCCATCGACTACTTTTCGAGTTTTGCGGCCACAAACATACGGATGCTGAATTTTTATATATATAGATGTGATGATGGGTGAAAATCCGAAACCGGTCTTTAATAAAAAAAATATGTATGCTACGGCGGATAAAATAACAAAGTGGTGATACATCCACACCAGTTCCTGGCAACTACTCCTTCAATTTTTCCTGGGATAATGCTTCAAACACAAGTATAAGCATTTTTGTAAGTAAATAGCATACGAAATTTAAAAGAAATTACTTGCGAAAACCTTTGAGTAAAGTCTCAAAAGGTTGAAGGATGTGGCCAAAACTTCGTATCGGATACAATGATGTTATCTAAACGGAATATTAAGTAATATGTCTATAGATTTTCGGGTATTTGTCAATGAAAAAATTTGATTTTAAAAAACTGCGGAATATTAAGTTTGAACTTTTCAACTTCCACTGATTTTTTTGTGCTGGAGATTTTTTGTTCACAAACACACACACAAATATATATATATACTATTTTTACACAAATAAAATTTATAAAAGCTTAAAAATAAACATTATATGTGAGTTACACTTTGAAATTTACCATAATATCATGTGGACTTACTTCACTGAATATACCATTAGGCTCTGTGAAAAAAAACGCAGTTACCGTTCTTTGAGCATATGTCAGGAGATTGACGTCATTGACAAGTCACCGGTCAAACGGTCACCTGTCGACTATTTTTTTTGGCACCTGAACTTTTTACTAATTCGTCCTCGATTTTTAAAAATAGAAACCTTGAATTTTCCAAATTAAAAAAAATTATCTATCGATATCTTTCATTCTTATCGTATGAAATTTTGAACGTATTGTTTTAATTTGCTTGCCTTCAATTTCATATTTCATTGCTGTCTTATTATACTGTAATATTTACCAATCATTATGACGGTCCAGAAAAAAATGGTGTGCCTTAACTGTTTGAAATGATGAATTTGCTCGGCGAAGATAAAACAAATGTTTCGGTCTTTTATTTCGTTCCTTCAAGAATAATCCTAGAAAAATGCCTCTATATAAAAAATCATTAATTCTAAACTATTCTTTATGCAATTAATTCAATTATAATTGTAAATACAAAACAAAAAAATAAATAATTACCACTGAACTTTAATGGCTATAAAACTTGACAATGTTCATTCATAAATTATAATGGCAGATTTTAATGATACTAAAATTAATTTTTAATTGTTGAATACTATAATAATTAGATATGTAGATTTGTCCTTCGGGTTAGCTATGCAAATCGTCTCTCCTGAATAAAAAAAAATTATGTTTCCTTGAGTTAAAAATAGTTGCATGTAATAAAAAACAGATTTGACAGTCTACCATGAAACTTGTAATTTTGAATGATTTCTTTAGTTTATAATCTTTGATTTCATAACTGGTTTTTTGTTTTTTTTGCCTACTGGAGCTATTTCTAGCATTCGACCTTTATTATATTAGCTTTTCCTTGAATCCTGGGGTAGTGAATTTAAATTAAATGCGGATGTCTTGGAAGGAGAGGCAAAATTGTAGGATATTGTGGATCTTAAAGAACAGATTCTGGGTAGTGTTATAAATAATGATTAATATATAAACCGCTGCCACTGCCATTGGCAGTTCTTAGGTACCTAAACCTATGATTTCCAAGGAATATGCCACGTTTTTTTTTCACCGCTAGCCTTTGATCTCACGCTCTTTCAATGCAAATCTCACTTTTTTTTTATATTTTTCTCTGTTCTTAGCGGATACTAGCTTTCTTTGGTTACATCATACTGGGGCCTTTTTATGTTCAGTTTTTTTTTCTACTTTTCCATTAGACCAGCTAAGTTGCAGCGGCTTGACAGGAAGAAGGAGGGAAGGACCCACTGAAGGATTTCTTTCAAGTTTTTTTTTTAAGTATCTCTGTTTCTTAATCGCGCTACAAGATCTCTAGTTCTGCGTGTGAACTGTGAGGTTTGGCAATGACTGTTAGGTTTGGCTGCTGTACTGAATCAGTCGGAATGTTTATCTGGATCAGTTTGTCTGGCAAATTGTAAGCCGAACTCTGATGGTGGACATTTCATTATAGTATTTCATTATTAACTTCGTTCCAACTAGAATAGGCAGCTCTGTACAGCGCTGTGTCTTGAGGCACATCTATGTAAACCTATAGCGTAGGATTTCAGCTTGCAGTTAGAAGGTTTACCGATATGCTAACTAAATCTATTTCAACATCTTTTACAGATCGCGTTTATATATATATTTTTTTGATTGTGAGTTCCAATTTAATAATTTCTACAATATTGATAGATTCTAGAATTTGTGCGGCGAAATCCAGGACCTAGATCGGTGTAGTCTAAAGCGCTTTAAAAATAAATAAATCACTTAACTCCATGTCTACTTATCCACCAATCAGATTTTCACTTTCTTTCAGCTAAACTTTGCCTTCTTTTCCCTCTATTTTTATGTGGATTTACTTTAGACTCCATTTATTTTAGCTGAGCAATTTAGTTGTTTAATTACTAGACTATTTATACAATTTTTAAATAATTAAATTAAATTTTTTAATGATTTTTAAACTTTGATTGATAATTTAATAATTTACTCCTTTACTGCAAAGCGCTAAGATCCTTACAAGTAACTTGTCCTGCTTTAGTAAAACTAGGGGCACCGCAAGCTCAAGTCGCGACAGCGTTGCCACCTTTATCAAGAGAAGCCAAAAAACCGCTTGCCTTTTAACATTATAACTGAAAATAGAAACAGGAAGTTCAAACTTGTTGTGCTGCGTTTAAACTTCAGAGAAACTAAAGTAAGATTTCATCAGAATTCATCAACTGAAAGTACGACATTACTGAACGCTTTTTCAGTTTTACACGATTCCACTCCCTCCCAAAGAATGTTACAACAAAGTTATGACTCTAATTTCCCTCTCTCTCTCTAAATTGCAATTTCAATAAAATAGTATTTAATTAGTTTTATCCATAATAACAACCCTTGAACGGTTCGCTAATATTCCGAATTTGAAGAAGTCCCATCAACTTGGACGGCATTTATACTAAAAGGTTTATTTTTCCAGATTTTTGCAGTTTTCTCGAAATAGTTTTGTATTAAAATTGATACAATAAATCAGATATTTACACTTCCATCAAGTTTATTTGTATAATTTGCTTCCGGTTAATAGATTTAGGGGATTTCTGTAAGAGTTGCGATATTGAGGCTTCTCTCTCGACCGTGTGGATGTTTCTAGGTCGTAGAATTACTATATATTTGTTTTAAATTGAATTTTACATGCACAATTTTAAATTCCACCGTCCCATTGAATGAAAGCTGCAAAAATAAAGAAATAGAAAAGAATTTTTAATTGTATCATCTCATGCATCCTCTGGGTTTCAACATGCCATTCTTTCCTATCTCAAGCATAAAATCCTTCACCGTATTACTCGCAGACTTCTGGTAGTCTTATGTCTATCTTCGCGTCGGCCAGCGCTCCCCAGCGATACACGCTCTTCTTCTTTTTACTCCCTAGTTTTTCGCAAAAAAAAAAAAATAGGGATTCTTGACTCACCCCCATTTTAGCACACAAAATAAAGAGTTACACGGTTGTCCTGGACTAGATCTAAATGATTTTGATCTTTTTAAAATTCGCAAAAATCTAAATTTTATGTCAGACTGTCCAAACCGCTGAACGCATACTATTCAACAAACCATTTGTTACTTATTTGTAAACTTTATTTAATTAAACAATTTTCTGTTATTTTTAAATATAGTTTCGCGTATATTTCTAGTGTCTTTTGCCACCAACGAATCGGAGGAGATATCACCAAACGACGGCTCGTTTTATTTCTGTTTTTAACTGTGAAAACACGCTTTCCATTTAATATAGGTATATTAGGTGCCATCAATTTGCCAGTTTGCAAATAGAATGTGAGGAATCGAAATCTGAAATTCAATTTCATTGGATATTTAATCATTTCTCTTTACTGCACTTCTGGAAATATCCCTCGCTTCATAATCATGCCTTATTTATGTCATCGTATTTTTTGACAGCATCTACATTTGTGAGCAAATAATTACTAGAAAAGAGTAAACTGATGGTTAAATTAGAAGGAATATATCTGATGGGCACGTTGAGAATGGTAACTATTTCCATCGAATAAGATGTATTAATTTCTCAATACAATTTCAATAAATTAAATCAAATATCCCAGTACTTTAATATTGCCCGTTTTTCTTTTACATTTATGGGAAAATGTTTAAGAAAATGAAAGTTATTATTTAGACATGTAAATTTTCTATATTAATAATGGAAACGGTTATTATTACCCAAAATAGTCTCTGTCTTTAACTTTCAATCGCGCCTATTATTAGTTGTTTGAATAATAGACAGCGAATACACCCAAATTATCTATTCAGATTTCTTTACCTTCTGCCGTAGTTTTGCATTTGAAATGTGGCCAGAAAATCGTAAAGCTTTGGGACCACCTCTGCTTTATATATTTCAAAGGTTTCCATGCTTAATCTTATTTCTATCTATGTCAATTGTTAAGAATGCTGTGTATTTTAGCAACATAATAGAGCATTTGGACAGCTCATACATTGTTTAAATGTATTGGCTTTTAAATAAGGGGTATCCCCCCCTCTATCTCTCTGACCAAAAAAAAAATGAATATTGCAACCTTTAAGACTACAGTGTCCAAATTCATATAGATAAGTCGCGATTTTTTTCTATCAAGCAGAAATCACGCAGAACGCACTACATACGAGAACATATTGTCCACATTCCGAAAATTCTAGTTTTTCACTCTTTTGTTTTGGACGATAGAAAAAAGGTTCCTTTTTATCACCTTCGATCACTTTTTCCGATATATTTTTACTATTTCGGATTTTAATTACTTTTAATTTCCTCATCTTCTTATAACTAATTTGTTTCAGCCATTAAAAAATTTATTGCTTAAGCAGATATTTGTTTGTAAGATGTTCAAATTGTATTTTTTTTTCCTAAGATTTTCTTTCATTTTTAAATACTGAACTTAAAAACTTTTCTGTTTGGCATTGTTGACAAGATTGGCTGGAAATATTAAAACTTTTAATTTATTTCTACGATTTTATACATGATAGTTTCGGTTTCGGATTTTCATCCATCGTCAGAATAAGCCTATAAAGTTAGTGTGGAGTTGACGTCAACTTTACGCGTTTCTGTCACGCACCTAAAACGACACTTGTTAATTCAATCAGTACAGTTAAAGTTAACTCTCTACACATATTGACGATGGATGAGTATCCGACAAATCAAGCAAATACCAACAAAAGTGAAGCATGCTAGACGGAAGAAGTCTGTAGATGTTATCCAGTATTGCGGATTAATTTATTGTTTAACACAATATTGGCTAACTGCTGCAAAATATCCTTGATATACCCAGTTTTTAATCTCAGTCTTATTATCTGGCAATTTGAATGAATCGAGAATTAAATTCAGCTCAAATTAATCTACGCCACAATTTGAGATTTGCGGAAGGGGATGCCTGCCTTTCCTCAAACTTAAGAAATGCTAAAGTATGATAGTAGTATAATCCGAATTGGCAAGTTTTATACCAAAATAAATCTAATTCGGAACTGTGTCTACAGCCTCTTCATTAAAATAGGTAAATTTATAAATTCTTACAAACAAACATACACTTTATTTATAAAAGTGGGGCTGCACAACTATTTTTGCGTTTTGCGAATAATTTTCCGATTTAATTTCGTATACATTACTAGTTAAATTTTGTTCAGCATACCCAGAGAGAATTTGAAGTGTTAAGTTCGGAGGGTGTGGCCAGAGGGAGCAGAGAGTAGCCACTGCCTCTCCTAGGAAGAAGTAATCAAAATTTTGGATAATAAAAATAAAACTATTGAAATGAAAAGTTGGAATGACATAATTAATAAAAAATCCGAGTACCTGTATTTAAAATTGAAATTTTGTATTGATGTTAAGTTCATTCATGTTGGAATACATAAAAGTGTAATGAAGTATATTTCTCTGGCCATTCTTCTAGTAAAGTAATAGATATGTAGGAATGTCAGGCAAAATTAAGATTTATAAGTTTCTTCTAATACTTGTGTCCCTTCTCTTATCAATCAACACGCTGTTTTGAAGATTTTTGAAAACGTTAATGATAATGATTTTTAACAGAATTTCTTGCGTAGTTTTTATTGTAAAAAAGAAGTAAATTACAATAAATGCTGTGCAGTGATTTTATTCTAAAACAATTATTGGCGGGCCGCAATTGTACTGTTGCAGCTTATACATAAATCGCCCTCAACTATAAATGTTAGCATGCGTTCCTAAATATTTTTGATTCCTTTATGTATGAGGAGACCCCCATTTTTGCCCTTGACCTGTTTGACACATTGGCTAGGCTAGAAATTAATATCAATAAGTACATCGGTACTTATTGATATTCCAGAAACTATTTTGATAAAAAAAAAAGTCTTCAGCATCAGTTGATGAATGGCCTCTCCCAGAAGAACATCGCTTGTAATTTCTTGCATCAGATTTGTTTATCAACTTGCTGACATCAGAGGCTTTTTAATTTTTATAATCAACGTATAATTCCAAGTTTAAATAGAAGTTTCATAGCGAAACTCAGATGGAGAACCCTTTCTTTTTATGAATGATTGTGGGAACAAAGTCATACTTTGTTAATTTGAGGAAGAAGTTCATTTGTTTTCTGTTTAATCATTTTATAGGCCTGTAGTTTACATTGGTTTCTGTCTGTTAATCGGACATTGTGTTTTTATCCAATAAGTAAAATTTGTATATTTTTTTTTTTGGTCTGGGGGGGGATTACCTGATGAGGGTAGATACCTCTCTTTCCAGAAACAATTTTTTTGATTCTCTTTATTTGAAAGACGAAAACATAATTATGTGTTCAAGATCTTCAATTTTCGTCGGCAAACCTCCACATAAAGTTATGTTTCATTCAATGCTTATCTTGGAACAGATATATATATATATATATATATATATATATACCGTAATTAGTGCGTAATAGATTCATTATTTAATATAAGAGTTTTGGGTTCAACATTATTTATATTTCTTACGGAAGGTATTATGGCTGCATGCGGCCCGCGGATCGCCAATTTGATTACCCGCTGGTTAAGATTAGATGATTAGGTTAAGTTAATTATTTTAACTTTTTTTTTTTTTTTTAAACTCTATTTCTGATTATTAGTTTCCTTTTTGTTATTTTATTCTTATTTAATTGTAGGTAAAGGGAATAAACAGGCGGGAGATTGGATGATCCACTGTAGGCGGTATTCGACAAATGTATGCTTTGTGAAAAGTGGCAAGCATGAATGATAATGAAATAAAAATATAACTAATTAGTAAAGAGGTGGGAGTGGTGTAAAAAATAAAAAAAGTTTATGTAAGAAGGGGGCGGAGTTCTATAGGACCGCCTTCCAATTCTGGCACTGGTCCCATCGTGCGCAGTCTCTCTCTCTCTCTGAGGGAGGATCCGCCCCCCAATATCGCCTCTCAGGGACCAGGCCCCTCCGGCCGGCAGCCAGTATTACCCTTGAATGCGTGTGTGAGAGACACAAAGTGAGAGACACACTCACATACAAACACACATAGACAGACAGTAGCCGCACAACCTACCGCCAGGTTCGCCCTCAGCTACAAGCTCTTTTATCCCCACTACTTTCGTTCACAGTTCAGTCTCTCACGAGCACTCGTACCGTGAGTTTCAAATTGGATAATAGATATCCCCGGTTAATAAGTTTTGTTTTTGTTTTCTTTTTACTATTAATTTTTTTTTTTTTTAAACCATTCACTGGACTCGAAACAGCACGTCGTGTTACAAGCATTGGTGTTTAGTTTAGTTTTTATTTATTTATCATTTTTTTTACTTGAATTGGTCCAGCTGATGAAATACGCGCTTCAAAATAACTTATTTTATTTTTTTGTTTGTGAATATATATCTTTGTTTTGGTGAACGCCGTTTCAAGGCGTTAAAAAAATAGAAGAACTGGGGACTTCCGCCAGTTGTCGTTACTGTGGTTACTTATAAGCCTCTCTGGGACACAGGCTCAAGGAGAACTGGTTTCGGGCATTCTTCCCCCACCTCCTACTTTTTTAGAAAACCTCATCACACGTCATGGACTAAAAAAAAAGTAATCCTCGGACTATTATTGACGCTCACAAACCACCAAGTAAGTTTGGTTTATAATAATCCTTAAATGTTATTCCATTATCTTTTTTTTTTTTAATATTTAAAATTACAATATAAAGGCTCATTTAATTTTAAAAATAACCATTTTCTTTTATTTAATTAAATAGTATTTTAAATAATAATATACCAATAGTTTACAGGTTTTTTTTTTATAAGTAAATAGAGCCCTTAAAAAAATACCAAGAGTTGTACGTTAGTAGGTCGGTCGAGAAAAATTGTGTGCGTGCCTACCTGTAGAACCTAAAACTAACCTCGTGGTTTTTACCCCCACTTTCTCAACTACTAAACTGGCGCTTTATACTCGCCGCACACAATACTTCCCACACTTTCATTAAACCACTTAATATACCATGATTCCATAACTGTGTTAGAAAAAAGAAAATAAAAAGTAAGTCATTTAATCAAATAAAACTCTATATTTTTTTAATTTAATTAGATTTTTTTTTTTTAAAACAAAAAGCTATATAAAGAGACCTGTGTGTATATATATATATATTTTACTTTCTCTTACTCACTTGTAAGAGGGAACTATTGGTATCATGTCAAATTTTCGATATAGAGTTTTCATCGGAAATACACGTTTTTGACGTACCCTGAGTCCGAAAACAAATTGGTTTGTGTGCATGTATTTGTGAACAGCATTGCTCAAAAACTGAAACAATTGCAGAAAATTTAAACTTGACATTCCGTTTGTGTGTATCACCATGATTTTGGATCCAACAAGGAAGTTATCTGTCAAAATTCCTCAACCGGAAGTACCACTTTACTATACTAAATGGATTTTTTTTTTTTTTTGACGTTTTCCTTTAAGCTTATCTAATTAACTATAAATATTAAGAGTTAAAACTTTGTAGTATTTTTCTGGAAAAACTCATTTAAGTAGAGAGTTGGCGGGCGAGAGTTAGGGGATCATATTTTTCTCTTGAGTGCTATTTTAGTTTATCATTTAATTATTACAATCTAAATAGTGTTAATTAGAATTTAATATATTGCCGCAATTCTGAATTTGAAGAAAATCGGATGATAGAAAGTTCTTTTTCATGGAACAGTTGTTTCAGTTTTCAGCATTTTTTCTATGGTAATAAATATCGACGTATTTCATAAAATTTACTATAAATGTACTAGCTATAAAAACAGGAGCCTACCAGTTTTGTTTGAATCCTTTTTAAAGTTTAGATTTCTCCCATAAAGTCGTGTGAGTGTTTCACTCTAGATTTTTTTTAAGAAAATTTATCTCTATGAACTATTTTGGAATAAACTGGTTGGGGACCACCTGCATTTTACATTATATATTATTATTTTATTTGTCTATCAATTGCGTGCATTTTGTTTTTTTTATTGCATGACGTGCTCCTTACATGCTGTGGGATGAAAGGTAAAAGATTTTTCTGACGTCATATCTTCTATTTTTTTATTTTTGATTTATTTTTTCCAGTACCTCCAACCTTATGTTTACAATTTTCATATTAGAGTAGTTCTCAAAATTTTAATTGAAACAAAAGATTTGAACTTTTTACTTAAAAAAAAGTTGTAAAAAGTTACTTCCTTGTAATCATACCCTAATTTTGACATGACGTTTCATTTAAAGCTAAGCTTAACGTAGTATACTACTCCCTCCTCGCTCCGGATTTCTGCTAAATTTTAAGTTTTACTTTAGGGTTTTCTTTGCAGATTTCCTCTCTCACTCTGGTGATACCAAAACAAAATTAGAAGCCTGTAATTTTCGTTTAATTTTGTGTATTTAAGTGATAATGTTCAAAAAAACAAAACACAACATATAGACGAATCGCAAGAAAACCTTTTTTTTTCGAACTCCGGGGACGTCAACACATTAAAAAAAAGAAAGGAAGCTTTTACTAATTTTAAATACAAGGCTTCGTATTTTATCTGTGTTTTACTAGAAAGGGCATAAATTTGTTTGTTTTTTTTAGGTTGAAATAATAAGTGAGATATTTCTGTTATTAAATAAATGAAAACAAATGAATGCGTATTTTTAAAATAAATAGATAAATAAGAAAATTAAAAAATAAAAAAAAAGTCGCAAAACAATATATATTATATTTATAAGGCAGTGTGTACACAACACTATTGTAGAAAGGGGTGGTCACGTGGCGCCCAGTTTTAACGGCGTCGTCTGCTTTACCGCTCCCGAACTTTACCACTAATCCTTCTTCACATTCACGATTTATTTTCTCTCCACTGTATACATAATATCGATCTATGCAAATGGTCTCTGTGGGTTGTCTTCCTTTTCTTAAAGGCTGCTACAGAGGCACACATTCTCTCACTCACTCTCTCTCTCTCTCTATCGCCGCCTCCAAGAGAATAAAACACTAATACTTACACATAGTTTGTTATATTTTTCTCACTTTCTCTTTCTTGCTTTCTCTGGCCGTGTGAGAGTGATCTTCTTATTGTTGTTGTTGAAGAAATAATGTCCGGACCAATTTGTTTTCTCCTTTTACACCACGTCCTCACACTTACGCAGCGAGGAAGACTTCAACCTGTGAAGAATATTTACAAAGAATTGAAGATGTGAAATAGTGAAGAAGAAATGAAATCTGGATCAAATATGTTCTGGTTTTTATGTTCATAACAATGTCAACCCTCTCCAAAAAGGAAGTTAATTAAATAGTTAACTTTTGAATTTGGCCAACTTTATTTTTAAGTTATTTAAAACATTGTTGTTCACGCTGAGTTTTGTATTATTATTCCACTAGTTTTTTTACTTCCACACACGTATGTGCGATAGTTTCCAGATTACAAAACCGGAACTACTAATTTTGACCACAAATTCAAAAATGGATAATTCATACAAGAAGTTCAAAACTTGTCATACATTTTTAACCAAAAACATGGAGATCGCACGAAGGCTTAGGTAAAAAAAAACTGTCCACCGGAAGTACTCCAATTTTTTTTTTTAAAGTTTTTAGCGATATTTTTCTCAAATGGCTCCAAATATTGTCCTTATCTGCAGTAACATGCCAATATATTCTACGGTTTTCCCCGTCTATATTAAAATTATATATTTATGGTAAACACTTTCAAGTCTTTAGGAAATTTATGTTATAAGTGAGAAAATTGTAAGAATATTTTAATTTCACATTTTTTATACAAATTTAAAAAAAAAAAAAATTCGGATCCATTAAAATTAAGATCAAAAAATGGATAAATAACTGAAGCAAGAGAATCCATAACTCGCAAGAAAAATCGATAAAATGTCAGAAATATATGCCCGCATTGTTTACACACCAAAAATTGTAAATACCATAATAAGTTTATATCTAATAAAAATTAAGTTTTTTACATTAATATTATGCAATTTATTGCATTTTTTAATCTTAAAGATAATCTATTCAATAAAAAAAAAAGCAGTTGTGAAACTCTCACACAACTTTCTCTTACTGCAATTCTCAAAATTCTGATCACAATATCTTCAACCTTGGATTTTCTATGTCATATTTAGTACAGCATAGTATTATATGTATATATATAGGAGTTGGAATCGTACTTGATAGTGAAGCTGGCCATTTAGAAATTAAGTTTAACATCGTAAAACTCTCTCCGAAAACTGTCAAATCAATTTTCATGGAGAAAAAAAAAATCTTTCACCAACCAAAGATAGGCCTATTAACGTCTTGCGGTCGTGTGAAATTTTCGAAATTAAAGTTTCACTTGAAATACATGTTTTGTGGTCTCCAGAGGTTTTTAAGTAAATTATCTGTACGTTTGTATGTCTATGAACAAAATATCTCGAAATGAAAAATTTTAGGAAGCTCCAAATTTCGTAATTATTATGTTTCAGCGGTACCACCGAATCTGGTGAGAAAATTTCGGGCAAAATCCACTAACCGAAATTGCGACTTTAATGAAAAGTTATTTCTTTAGTTTTTTTTGCGATTTTCTTTAAACTTCGTATTTGGTCACTTTTATTTGAAACATTTTCCCGGGAAATTTAGTAGCGTTATACTCTCCTTCTTTTTTTTTTTAATTTAAGGCGCGTCAACGTCTATGCTCATTGGCGCCCGGAGCCTTCTCAGTGCACTGCCGGCCTCCGGATAGTGTTCCTTCGATACAGACAACACTGTCCATCACCGGACAGAGAACTGCAGAGGGCTCCTAGGAATAAAAAAATCTACGGGCATCACAACTGGACTCGAACCCAGGATCTCCGCGTGGGAGTCCAGTACAATAACTACTTATTCCTTCCCTTCCTTATACTCTCCTATATAGTAATCCCAACTACATAATATCAATACAGCATTCATAAAAATTCTAAATTTGAACGAAATCGGTTAACCACAAGTGCGACTTTATCGAATAGGTTTTTGGAAGTTTGCTTGAAAACGATTATAGCGATTTCTTTTGAACTTGGAATACTAAGGGCACAAATATAAACCTATCACTTTTATTTGTAGCATTTTTCTGAAAAAATTGACTTTAGAGCGAATTTTTGGGGGTCTATTACTCTAACATACAAGGTTTTATTGGATTTGACAGAAAGCGCTCTAAAATAAGTCCACTGAGATATACAAGTATAAAAACCCTACCACCTTTTCTTTTTTTAAATGGCCAGTCCGAACTAAGCATTGTGAATGTTGCAATTTTTTTTTTTTGTTATTTTGTATAGGTGCGCAACAGCTAAGGGTCCTTTGCACCTACTGCATTTATTCTTATTTTTGTCATTTTTTTTTTTTAATCATAACTAATCTACATTGCACTATTTAGAAATTTAAAACCTAATCCCTGCACTTCATTCGTAACCAACTCAATTGCACTCTAAACCTATCTTATTCATACTAGCTAATAAATACATTCATCCAAATAAATACTTTCACTCCATGTAAAAGAAGCTAACTAGCAATTTTAATGAAAATTTGTTTAATTAAATTGTATTAATTTGGAGTAAGAGAAAGTCGTGTGTGTGCGTGTTTCACACCAGATTTTTTGTCTCTATATTTGTGTAGTTAGCATTCCAAGATTAAAGAAATTCGTCGGAGCCGTTTTCGAGAAAATTCTGTAAAAATTGCGCAATCTCTTCTATCAAGTCCCACACTCCCAATTACTTGATTTTCTTCAAATTAGGAATTCTAGTATTGCTATTAAAGTATCTTAATATTAGATAATTATTAGAACAATAAATTTTATTGAAATTGTATGTATCATTGGAGCATCTTCAGAAACTACTAAAAAAAATCAATATTTCTGGAAAAAGAAAATTCAACTAAAAGTGATAAACCTGTATGTGCGCGGGAAGTTTAAAGAAAATTGTTCTAATACAGAAAATTGTCCGAGAAAATGGTGAAAAACTGAAAAGAAAAAAAACAACAAAAAAACGGTAAAGTCTCAATTTTCGGATGACGTTTTTGACCCGAAATCTTTGGGTGAAATAACAGTACAGGTAGCCAAACCGAATATCAAATTTGAGTTCCAACGATGCTTTTTATCGTTTTTTAAAATATTTTGTTCATATTAATACAAGAACTATTCACTAGGAGCTATAAATCATGTATTCAAAAATTTCTAATTCGTTGTAATTCTTCTCTCCACAGGAACAGTAGAAAAGTAATAATAAATAAATAAATAAATAAATATATAAAAAATAGAACAGTATATGTCAGCTGTAATATACTATAATATTTTATTTTTTCATTAATTACTTTGTCTTATAAGGGCAAATATTGCGATCGTATCAAAAAAATTTTATATCGAGTTTCCACCGTAAATACGACACATTTTGATGTTCCCTGAGTCAGAAAAAAAAATGTTTTTAGCTAATGATCTGGTTGTGTGTGTGGTGTGTGCGTGCATGTGAATAAAATAAAACAGAAATTTCATACTTGGCCATTCCGTTTTTGATATCACCATGGAATCCGACGGAACCTTTTTTTCACCACCTTCGCCGCGCGCATAGCCAGACTCGTATTCTCGCGAGTCAGCGTTCTCTTGTGGCCTTTCCCAGACATCATCATTATTATAACTAATATTAACATAGTTATTACTAATATTAATATCATTAATGTCCTTATTACTATCATCTGAATACTTATCTTTCTGTTGTGGTGGTCGGTTCCGCAGAACTGGAAAGCATCAGAGACATTTTCCGTGGTAGCCTACTTCATTTTGTGTATTAAAGCGAGTGGTTACTTCACAGTAGCAAAGCGAGTGTGTAAACTAAACTTGCTCTGTGCAAGTTTGTGTTGTCACACTGTCTGAAAAAACGCATCCTGAAGATGGGCGAACGCCCGAAACCGGTCGATGGCCGCAAAATGAAGCAGGCTCCCACGGAAAATGTCTCTGAATACTTATCTTTCTATCAGCCGGAGGTCCTCTAGCATGAGGTAGGCCTCCACTGTGCTATTCCATCACCAATATTGCTGTATTGTGTTGTTTAGTTTTTGTTATTGTTTTTTATTTTTCCCGATAATCCAAAATTTTCTTTTCTATCCCTACTTTAACTCCCTAAAAGCCCAATCTTACTAAAATTATTGCTTGTTGCAAATTCCCCAAACCCTACCAAAATCGCAAATTTTATAGAGCCCTCTAAATTAAACTTTTTAACCCGTTACCGTAGAAACGTGATGCGCCGACGGGAAGTAATCTGTCAAAATTCCTAGAACGGAAGTTTACTACCAGTTTACTGAAGGGATTTCCAGTTTTTTACTATGTTATCAAAAACGGCTCTAACGATTTTCGTTAAACTTCGTACCTCAACTACACATATTAAGATCTAGAACTTTTATTTGAAACATTCTCTCAGGGAAAATTCATTTAAAGGGGCGGGGCGCCTTTTGGAGGTGATTTGTGGTAATGTTTTCCTCTACAGTGCTATTTTAATTTATTATTCAATTACTTTCATCTAATTAATATTACGTAAAATTAAATATGTTGCCGAAATTCCCAGTTTGAAGAAATTCGGTTGTCTGGAAGGGTGTTTTTACTGAACAGTTTTTTTTTTTTCAGTTTTCTACAATTTTCTCCATTAAAATACTGATGGATTTCATTTTTTTTGTTATACAAACTATACATAAAGAGACCTCTATCACTTTTATTTGAAACTTTCTTTCGAGAAAGTTCATTTAAGAGGGTTTTGTAGGTAAAGGTTTTCTCAAAGAAACGGTTTTCATTAAGTTTAGATTCACCCATTGATAGAACATGGAAGACAATTAAACATCTAGTAAGAGAATTATGAATTTGAAGAAAATTTCATTCATAATTATGTAATTTGCAGTAAGAGAAAGTCGTGTGTGTGTGTGTTTTTTCATTTTGTAATAGTTACTACAAGGGAATGTGCCAATTACTTTCCATTTATGATAAGAATTGTTTATCATTTGTACGATGTAATGCTTGACTAGTTTTTTATATATGGGGTTCAGTTTTTTTCTACATTCCAATCTTTAGATTTATTTCATTTAATAAGAAAACTGGTACGAAACGTAATTTTCTTTATAATTGTAATCTTTATAGACGTTTAGTTGATAAGGGTTATGATGTATAACCTAAGTGTAACTAGTATGATAGTATCCTCTGTCACTACTAATAAAATTTGTAGCGACAATTGAAATTTTATTCTCTTACTGACAGGTCCCCTAAAATCCCCCCAAAAATCAGTTTTTCCAGTAATGTATTACAAAGAAAAGTAATAGGGTTTATATGTTTGCAGTTAGTATTTGCTTTCGAGAAAATCCCTCCCCCCAACTCAAAAATCTATTCTATAAGGTTGCACTTCCGAGTAATCGATTATTTTCAAATTTAGAATTCTAGCAATGCTTAAAATGTATATTAATATTATGTACATGATAAAAACCATTCAATGTACTGAAGTGGTCTGTACGGGAACGCTACTGTTCCCTCAGAAAACCCCAAAAAATACATTTTTCCATCGAAAATGTTTCAAAAAAAAAAAAGTGATAGGTAATTTATGTGCGTAGATAGTGTACAAAGTTTCAAGAAAATCGTTGAAGTTGTTTTCGAGGAAATCATGAAAAACTGGAAAAAAAAACTATTTAATAAAGTTGGACTTCCGGCTGATGGATTTTGCCCGAAATCTTTGTGTCTGACCGGTGTTAGTGCCTAAACGGAATACCAAGTTTGAACTTGCTGCGATTTTTTCTTTTTTTGAGATATTCTATTAACACACACACACACAAACAGAGAGAGAGAGAGAGCCAAAGAGACCCTTTCAAAAGTTTGACATGTTTGCAACGCTTCCTCTTATTAGGAATAAGAGAAAGTAAAAAGTCTTAAAAATTTGTATGTGTGAAAAATGTGAGGATATGTCGCGAGGAAGGAAGGAACCTTTCATCACGTTTGGAGTATTAGAACGAAAATTTCGTAAACATTGAAAACATATCTTTGGCAATGGAGATTGGCTTGGCATATGTGATAAAGTATCTACACATTTCTTTTTATGTTTTATTATATAATTTGTGTGAATGTTTGTGAACAAAATAGCTCAAAAACAAAAAATCCCAGGGAACTCAAACTTGGTGTTTTCTTTTCTTTTTTTTGACCAGAAATAAAGTTATGTGTGTCAAAAAAAAATGAAAAAGGGCGCACTACCACCGCATCAGACACGAAGATTTCGGCCAAAATACATCAACCAGAAATGCGACTTTACTGCATGGTTATCTTCTGCAGTTTTCATGATTTTCCCGAAAACGGTTCCAACAGTTTTCTTTAAATTTCGTATAGTATCTACACATATAAATACCCAACACTTTTGAATATGTAGATGGGTCCGCAATGCTGGATACATCTGGTATTTCATTCGTCGTAGCATGATACTCATTTTGTTCCTGACCGGTTTCGGATTTTCATCCATCGTCAGAGCAAATTCACCAAGTTCGTGTAGAGAGTTCGCTTCAACGTAATGTTTCTGTTACACTCACACTTGTTGGTTTCATTACGTTGAAGTGAACGAACTCTCTACACGAACTTTGTGAATTTGCTCTGACGATGGTTGATAATCCGAAACCGGTCAGGAATAAAATGCTACGACGGATAGAATACCAGACCTAACATTTTTATTTGTAAATTTTCCTGGAATAATTGATTTTTTGGATGAGTTCCCAGGGGTTATGTTGTCCTCTAAAGTACCATTTTCAGTATATGATATGGTTTTACCACCTACCTAATATTAATACGCATTAGAAGAATTAATAGAATTCAAAATTTGAAGAAAATCGGTTAACCGGAAGTGCAATTTTTTACAGAATAGGTTTTGAAGTTTTTTGGAAGTTTCTCGAAAACGGTTACAACGATTTTTTTAAAACTTGGTTGCTTGCTCCATAGGTAGAAATGTACCCACTTTTATTTGGATTTCTGAAAAAATTGATTTTGGTGGGGTATAGGGGGGTTACTGCCTTTCAGTTACTTTAAATTTAAATTTGTACAGACTTTGTTGATACAGAGCGCGCCACATAAGGCCGCTTAGGTATGATTAATTGTAATAAATACAGTAAGTGAAGGTCGTATGAGTGGCTCAGAATTTTTTTTTTAAATATCATAATCAAATCTTAATCTATGCCGAAAAGACTATCTCCTACCGAATATAAGTCTCGTCTTTAACGAAAAAATTTTCGCCTCCCTTTATCCCGTCCAAAACTCAGTGTGTGAAAGCATTGAGTGCCACCACATATATCCAAAAGGATCATCGTAGAATCAGTTTGAATTTGATATCTCAGTCTAACAAAGTACTGCTGATCAACAATAATTCGAGCAATAATTACCTGGCCGTTCCACACTTCTAACAATCAAACAATGGAAGAAGGTCCTACCAAGAGTTGCTTGGTAGTTTGCTATTGTACTTGGTTTTACTTACCCGCATATTAAATATCCTACTTCCACTTACATTTTATTGATACGTATCTATCACATGCAAACAAAAAGTTCAGGGAGCTATAATTACGTACAATTGACAAGATTGTATAGAACATTCCAGTAACCATAGTAGCGCTGGACAACACAGTTCAGTAGGGAAAACCAGATCTAAATGACATTGCACTGATATCTGTGTAGAAATGATTAGTTCAATTCTCTTTTTCTAATTAATACTCTTTTTCTGTAATACTCTATTAATTCTCTTTTTCTTAATTTAATCAAGACATTTTCTTTAAAATTGCAACATTACAATGTTTAGATCCTAACCCAGAGTGTGTCTTTAACGGGGAAGGGGAGAGGATAAATCTGAAACCCGTGATGTCGATAAAGTAATCCATAAATTTACTTGCTTGCGTAATTGCGCTATAACATATTTGCGCTCCTAGTGATGACCACCAGTAATCTCTTTTATCTACTGCTGCTTTCCAGTTGCGGACTCCTAGCAATATCCTGTTATCATCTGACTTTCCGTCTCTCCATCTCATACTTGGTCTGCCAGGCCTTGGATACCATATTTGCTTTCCAACAGACAATCCAAGTGTGAAATTCTTTTGCCGGTTGCTAATCGTTTCAAAATAGTAATTTTTTTTTTTAAAGTTTCGTAGTAGATGTTTTTTCGGTTTTCGGGGTAGGTTTACTAGCTTCACGCCCGCTCCCGAATTTGGAAGACCCAAGTTTTTTCTGTAAGGATTTTTCCTTCCTGTTATTCTGGTGGTTGGTTCCGCAGAGCTGGAAAGCATCAGAGATATTTTCCGTGATAGCCTGCTTCTTTTTGTGGTCATCGACCGGTTTCGGGCGATTGCCGATCTTCAGGATGCGTTTGTCAGACAGTGTGGTAAATTCTTGCACAGTGCTCTGTGATCACACTGTCTGACAAAAGCATCCTGAAGATGGGCAAACGCCCAAAACCGGTCGATGACCAAAAGAAGCAGGCTACCACGGAAAATGTCACTGATGATTTTTCCTTTTCCTAGATAAATGCCGACGAAAGCTGAAGAGGATCATCACCCTCGACAAGTGCATAAGTTTAGGTAGCGGCACAGATTCGGCATTGTCGCGCATTGGGTTTCTGAGGCATGTTATTAGGTCCCTGAACAGCTCATCTCTCCTCCAACGCGCCTTCTCTTTTGCTTATTCTTCATGCCTAGCCTGCTTTATTCACCGCTAACTACCGTATCTGGTGGCCGTTCCATTATCCGCAAGATGTGGGAGCAATTGAGAAAAGGTCCCCTGTGTTATGAAAGTAATCTATACGAAAAGGAAGGCCAAAAAGCTTCGGCCAGACGTGGTGTTGGGGAACCATAAATTGTGTTGATAAAAAAAAAAATCGTCATCTGTCTAGCTCTGGGCATTCCATGGACTGTTGCGCGTCACTTTTTTTTTAATTGGTCTTCATTGGAAATCCGTTCGTACAAAGTAGTATTAAATATTTTTACAATTAATATAATTAATTTCATGTTTTCAATGTTTCATTTGACAATTACTTTATATATTAATTGAAATATTAATAGTTAGTTATTATATAACAAATCATATATATTATAATTAGTAAGTCGGAGAGAGGGAGTGATGAAACACAGAGTGTAGATCTCTGTAAATTATTAAATTGGAATGAGAGATTTCAAGAATGTTTGTCTGTAATCTCAATTTCATTTTGGAAGGATTTGAAAGCTGGATTTAATTAGCTGTCATTGTTTTACTAAATAAAAGGCATCCATCCCCTCTACCACCATTCTAGTAGTTTCCTTCCTCCAGTGCCATACACTGGAGAGACTTTACCATGAAATCACATAATTAATAAACAAGTCAATTTGAGGGTTCCGTATTTGTCTCTCTCTCTTGCACAAATATTAATAAGTTTTCATTCTATCATCATTATTATATTCTTTTTATTATAGCTATAATCATTTAATTAATATGTATTATTTAATAAATTTTAAATACTCTATTTCCTGCCGTTATTAATTTTTTTTTATATAAAGCAATTATCAACACTATTGCAAATTTTAAGATACAATTTTTTCAAGATAAATATTAATTTCATAATTAATACTCAAAATATCTAGATCTGAGATCGCTGACTCTCCCTCATTATTAACTTTTGCCGACGACTTGCTTGCAGACGATTCGTAGAGTGATATAATGTCAGGAATCTTCAGCTTGTTATTGGAAATTTGTTGAGGAAGTGATTGCAGAACCATGTCTACCAGATAGATCTATTGCGGCCCATCTAGGTGTCATTATTGTACACAGAATGTGCTCGTATATTACTTAACTAATCTCGAAGAATAATGAATGTTACAAATTCGCGGGAGCGCATCTACTCATAGTGGTTATATCGATCGCAAAATAATGCAACTTATAGGAGGAGCGATCCATTATCTTGATGGTTAAAGCCATTAAATGATGAAGTATTTCTAAACCGGCGTGATGTGGGAAAGAGGTCGAAATTAACTATTTAAAAAAGTGAACTCTCTTGCCAATACTTTCTTGCATATTCTCTTCCACATCCTTGTTAGATTCCTGGATATTGACGGATAAATATAAATCAAGGATCCAGGCAACATAGATGATGTTTCACCGAAAAATAGAGAAAAGAGCCAGAAGGGATAGAGTCCGAAACGTAACATAGCTCTAATTTCGTAACAACTCCCACTTAGAATTAATAGAGCACGGTAAAGGCTAAGGTGGTTGAATAACATACTATGTAGGAACTGAGCAACTATCCTGTAGCATGCCATTTTCCTCTTGCCATGCTAGAGTTAAGGGCAATTGATGGAGGCCGAGATTGAATTGAAAGGACAATATCTCAAAAAACGCAGTGTAAGCTCAAACTTGAAATTCCGTTTAGGAGCTCCGTATGATCCGACACCAAGTTTTTGGATCCATATCCATCAATCGAAAGTACGATTTTACTGAATGGTTTTCCATTTTTTTCGCTATTTTACACGTAAACTGTGTGTCTTAAGATTTTCTTCAAACATCTTATTGTAACAAATAGGCCTATCAATTTTGTTTGCAACATTTTTCTAGGAAAATTTTCTATTTCAATAAGTTAGTACCGCCTTTTGTGACAAGTACTTGCTCAAATTCCATCGACCAGATGCGATTTAGTGAATGGAATTTTTTCAGTATTTTCACGATATTCTCTAAAACGACTCCATCGATTTTTTTTTAAAATTTGTATGCTATCTACATACATAATAAATACCTAATACTTTGTCAAAAATTGTATTTTCTCTCTGGCTTATAAGGTAAACACTTCTAGTACCTTCCTGGACAAGTTACTTGCCCCCCGTACCGCCTCTATATTAGGAAATACGAGTAAAGTTGAAGTTTAAAGAAAATCTGTCATTTTGTCCTTACTTGTATTAATCAGTAAGAGAAAGCCATGTAATATTTCACCTCCAGGCTTTTTTTTTACTTTCCCATTAAGAAATATCGGCTTCATATTTCTTCTAAATATGGACTTAAAATTGTTTATATACCTATTGCTATTTAATATTTAAGTCTTAATTTGTACTAAAGAAGATATCTAATTAAATGATTTTTATCTTTTAGAGTTCCTTTAATCTTCGAAATATTTTTTCTAAAAATGCATTTTATTTATAAAATTTCCACCTAAATGCAAACTACAGGTGCTCTTAAAGAACAACAGGTGGTGATCGTCTTGGTTTCAAGGTCCGCCCGGTCACACATCGAGGTTTGTTGTGATCTTTTAGACCTTGAAAAAGAAACACTGTTACTTACTGCTGTATTGTTTTGTAAACTAATTGGTTATTAACTATTTCTTTGATTTAGAATTTATTACAAAGTTTCAATAAATATTTAGAAAGAGATTGTCTGCAAAATATCAGATGTCCACCTTTTTTATTTTCTCTCTCTCTCTTTTATTTTATTTGCTTTTACAAACTGCTCACTAAGTTACCACCGGAAAATATTAGGAAATATTGTGTAGGCTTGTTAGTCGTGAAGAAAGAAGACCACCCATTGGTGGTAATACTTCTGCTTAGAAATTAAGATTGTCCGTCTTGGAGGACGTCATTGGTCGCAGCAGTTGCTGGACAGGCCAGAATAGTTGTAGAATCGAGATATTGTATTTGGGGGGGATCAGAGCACAAAATAAGAAAGTTCTAGAAATTGTGATACTTTTAATTTTACAATTACAATTGATTTTTGTAGAAAAAAACTACTGCTGATACAATTATATATAAAATGACCACTTTTCTTTAAACTTCAAATTGTTTTCATCCGTTCTAATATAAATATAGTGCTGAGGGGGAGGGGGAACAAATATTTAAACCCCGACAAGTAAGCAGAATGATAACATTATAGTCCAGAAAGACTAGATGTGACAATAACATCGAACCAATCCTATGTACATTGAAATTTAACGCTACAAATTCCATAGAACTAGCTAGCAATCAATTATTTTTGGAAAATGATACTAGTAAAATTAAAAAGTTTTATATAATTATTGCAGTTAGCTCATTCCAAGTTTAAAGGAAAAATTTCAAAAAAACAATACAAAAACCTAATCGCACTTCACGATTTTTTCAAATTTTTGAATGATAACAATGTTTCAAATGTATATTAATATTAGCTGGCAAAACCACTAAGTAATACTATAGAAGAATGCCGAACACTATTGTTTCCCCTCAGAACCCCTCCCCACCAAATTAATCGATATGACTTGGGTGTAGATCGCGTACGAAATATAAAGAAAATCGTTGGAGCTTTCTCTTACTGTTAGTAAAAGAAAGGAATAAAATGATACAATCTAGGAAATTATAATATGTTAGGGATTGCAAATCCTGGATTTTCTATGAATTGAAAGTTTGATTGAATTCCTCACTGGAAGTCTATAAGTTCATTGCTTGGCCATTGTCAAGTCGCTTAAGCATTTCTTAGTAGTTTCTGTCGTTCTGCTTAATACTCGCACTTGGAATTTTACTACCTCTTTTATAATCTTTGTCGTTTTAGTCTCATCTATGATTCCATATTAGTTACTTGCCGTTGTACATTCCAAATTTGGAAAGAAGGTATTGATACTGATTTAAAAGCTGGATGGGAAGAGCGAAGAGCGACGCACAGAATGAAGTTGAATTGTTGGAGATTTCCTTGGGTAAAACGGAGAAAAAGGTATTTTAAAATTCTCAAAATAATAATTGGATTACCATTCGGTTATTTAACGCTTGCTATTTTCAAAAATGTTCACCAGTGTATTATTTTATTTTATATGTTTTCTACTGTTTTGTTCTCGTATTAATTTTATTACGAATTTGTGCGAATTTCTTTATTAAATAAGAAATAGTTTTTAGCGGACAGTTTTTGTTAAAATTCGAAATTCTAGCGATACTTCTAATGTATATTAATATTATATAGGTGCCAGAACCATATCATTGCACTGAAGTGGTACTTGAGGTAAGCTTGACGCTAATGTCCCCTAGACATACCAAAATAATTTCCTCGAGAAATCAAGAAATACTGAAAAAATAAATAAAACAGTAAAGTCACACTTCCTATAAGATGGATTTTGCTCGAAACTTTCATGACAGATGCGGTGGTCACATTACGTAAACGGTATACAGTTTGAGCTTCTTGGATTTTTCGTTTTTGAGATATTTTGTTTACTCACACACGCACACAAATACAATTTGCGCTGAAAACAATTTTTTCTTACTTTAGGGACTTCAAAAACGAGTATTCCCGGTCAAAACTCAATTGTATGTTCAAAATGTATAGTCAAAGCTCGAAATGGATATTAAAATTTTTTTTCTTCAGGATGTCCTCAATACTGAGGTTCTCCTCAATCAAAAACCTTCTTTTAATTTTCCTCTCCATAGTTTTCTATCTTGGATTTCTTCCTCACTCAAACTATTCCCATACAAACTTTCCCGTCCATGTCCCACTTTATCCATCCATGTCCGTCTCGGCCTTCCTCTTCTTTTTCTTCCTTCCACGTTCCAATCTAAGGCCAGCCTCCGCCTTAGACAGACGGAGTCTCCTCCGGTAGTCTGTCCTCTCCCATCCTTCTCACATGACCTTACTTCTCTAACCGTTTCTTCTTTATTCTCCGAAGTACACTGTTCTTTCCTTCTATCTTTTCTCTAATTTCTCGGTTAGGTATTCTTTTTCTTCGCGATACTCTGGCAGCTCTTCTCCAATAATCCATTTCTGTGGACAATAATTTTTTTCTCAAATCGGCGGTCAACGTCCACGTCTGGGCTCCGTACAGCAGTACCATTTCACTATGGCCCGAATAAATATTCCTTTTTGTGCAACTTAATATGTTTCGGCTCCATAGAACTGAGTTTAGCATTCCGTTCACTTTTCTGGCCATACCCTGTTCTTCTTTTTATTTCTTTCTCGGAACTTCCATTCTTCTCGATGATTAAGCCCAGGTACTGGATGTTGTCCACCTTCTTTGTGGAATTACCATCGATGACGAGTGCTTCTTTCTGATATACTGTCATGTACTCCGTCTTTTTAAAATTCAATTTAGTACCCAGCTTGAGTATTCTTCAAACAGCTTCCTTACCATATAATAGGCATCCTCCAAGTCCTGTGCTACCACTACCAGGATTTTTTCAATTTTTTTTTATTTACAACCTGTACATATATACATCATGTAAATGTGAAATTCATCATAGACTGTGATGCTCAGCGCCACAATCAGAGAGGCATGTTGAGAGGAGCCAACCAATGCTGGAACTCTCAGGGTATTAAAAGGGAGCTAGGTGTTTAGGAGGTGCGTGGCCAACGTCGCTTCAAGCGACGTGGAGGATTGTCAGGATGGGTTGATGATGATGATAGGGTTATTGTGGAAATTAAGGAAGCGTGTATGGCTTAACTCGTTAACGAAAGGGATATTGAGGTCTCTGTGGAGAATTAAATTTGATACATAATAGGGAGCGTTGACAATATGGCAAAGGACTTTAGATTGAAAGGATTGGATTCTCTGGATGTTGGATTGTTTTGCGGAGCCCCACAGTTCAGCTTCGTAAGTCCAGACAGGTCTCAGCAATGTTTTGTATAGAGTCAGTTTGTTTTGTACGTTCATTGTTGATCTCCGTCCAATCAATCTTCTTACTTGTCCAAAACGTCTATTTAATTCTTGTCTTTTCAGTCTCGTATGAGGGTTCCAAGTAAGTCGACTGTCTAAGACAGTCCTAGGAAGCGTACTTATGTGGAAGTCGGTATTTCTTTATTGTTGACATGTACGGAAGGGCAAGTTTGTCTACGTAAAGTGAATGTAATCTGTTGGCATTTGTTTTATTTTCCATTTCTTGCACCAAGAGGAGATGAGGTCAAGATGTTCTTGGATACATGAGGAAGTTTGAGCAGGATTAGGATTTGCAGACATATAATGTTGCAGTATCATCTGCATAGATTGTGATCAGGGTTTGTGGATGTGTGGGAATATCAGCAGTGAATACTGTGTACAAGTCTGGGCCAATGAAGCTTACTTGTGGTACGCCGGCGTGAATGGGTTTGATGTCAGCGAACTCAATGCCACACCTAACTCTGAAGTAGCGATCCGTCAGAAGGATTGAAGAATTTGGTAATATGGGGTAGGAAGGAATTGCTTTAGTTTATATAACAGCCCTGGGTGCCATACCCTATCGAAGGACCAGGATATTAAATCATTTAATATAAATTCATGCGATCCTGTGTCACGTCTAATTCTGGTTTAGGTTTTGGACAAATCCATCTAGCTTCCTTTACTGTGTATAATAATCTTTCGGTGTCGCAGTTTTCCTCAGAAACTGACTTGTATTTGTAACAGTTTTCTGGAGTATAAAAATAATTTAAAAAAGTTCCTGAGGGCGCTTAAAGGTTTAGCTTTCTCTTTATTGAACTTTTTTTTTTACATTTAGTAAAAATGTCTACTTTGAAGACAAATTTGTGAAATAGAATTGTAAAAAATTGCAAAGAAAATTGTGTGAAAGTTTCACATCAGATTCTTTTACTAGATTTTCGCTTTTTAATTAAATATTTCTATGCCAAGAATTGTATTTTAGAATTGTCGGCAATTTTCTTCGCTATCTGTTTTTTTTTTTTAATTTAAATCCCCTCACCTCTATCTGTTAGATTAAAACAATTTTAATAAAAGTAATTAAAAAGAATAAAAACTGAAGTACACAACAAATTTAACTCTGTACTTTTAATTAAATAAATGTGTGACTGACTAACTTTATTTCTATTTATTTTATTATTATATTTTTTTAATTCTAGTAAATAAATTAAACAAATTGAATAAATATTTCTGTTTTCAATTAGTAATATTTGAATAATTTGAAATTTAAAATTGATCAGGAATATATTTGTCAAAATTTGTCAACCGGAAGTACCATTTTACTTATTGGATTTTTCAGTTTTTGTGATTTTCGTGGTTGGAAAGCATCAGAGACATTTTCTGCTTCATTTTGTGGTCATCGACCGGTTTCGGGCGTTCGCTCATCTTCAGGATGTGTTTGTCAGACTGTGTGATAAGTGATAACACAGACTTGCACAGAGGCTTTGGGTGTTGGAGGGGGAGTTATGTGTTCCTCTAAAGCGCTATTTCAATGTAGTATATAATTGTATCGTCTAAATAATAATTAATAGAATTAAATATGTTGCCAATTTTACTGGTTGAATAGGAAGTGTGTTTCTACTGTACAGGTTTTTTCAGTTTTCTGAGGTTATCTCCAAAACAGCTCCAACAATTTTCTTTAAACTTAGTATATCGCTTACTCATACAAAGGGTTACAACAACTTTTATTTGAAACATTTCTGCGGAAAAATTCTTTTATGGTGGTTTATGGGAGAGGGGCAATGTTATGTTTACCTTTAAAGTGCTATTTTAGTTTATATTATACAATTTTATCATCTAAATAATATTAATTAGAATAATATATGTTGTTAAAATTCTGTGTTTGAAGAAAATCCATCGACCGGAAGTGCTTTTTTACTTCAGTAGCTTAAGTTATTTCAGTTCCTCCGAATTTTCGTTTGAATTTGTTACCTAACCATGAATACGGATACATATCACTTTTTGGTGGGGACTTTTTTTTTTAGAAAGTTCATTTAAAGGAGTTTTGGGAGAGGGGGAAAAAGTCAATTTCAGTTTATTGTTTAAAGTCAAATTTATTAAGTCTCCAATTGATATAAAATTGATGACAACAGTACAGATTTTTTTATTGTATGGGTGATGATAAATAGTAATCTTAAACGCGACTGCACAGTCAACTTTAATATTGAACGATATTGCCAGTTAATCGTACTTAGTTCGAATCTCAGTCCCCTATTCAGATTGTTAACTTAATTATCTTTTCTCTTGTTAGCCCCATTGTTTACCTGTAGATTGCTCGAAATCCTCCACATATACAGAAAAATGGTGAAATATTCAGGAAATAGAACAGAATTGTTGGTTGCCCTGTTTGTTTTTCAACAAAATTTAAGTCAACTCTGTTATAAATTTATTTAATCAATATTGAATGATGGTTAATAATAATAATAATAATAATAGGACAGATCTAATAATGATGATGTGGTCGATTGTTCACAGCTATAATATGAGAAGTATTGTAGTAGTTATCGAGTGGTCTATATGTCTGATCTCATTCTCTCGCTGAAGGGAATAAGCGAGAGATATTATCCCGGTGGAGGGTGAGTTAGGTTTTTGGTGAAGAAGAACTAGAGGGGGGGGGAACTATTCTAATTAAATAACGACCTATGCAGTGAGAGGGGGTATATGAATGGGAGGAGTAAGGGGTGTGCGGGGTTAGAACCTTTTGTTAGGTTGGATGGTCGCTGGTGCTGTTTTCTGCGTGTGTTGGTGTGGGAGGTTGGAGTAGGCGACGACATCCAGCCGTCCGTCCATCTATCCTGACACCCCTCTGTCGTATGGGGATAGTAGAGGAATCACCTCTCACTCATTACACCCTCTCAGTGTGTGTGCGTGTGCGTGTGAGACAGAGATTCCTCCTTTCTCTTTTACTTTCTCTTTATCTCACTCTCTCTTCATCCATTCCATACCATGACAATATATGTGAATTTCAATATTCGTCTGCCAGTTTAATAACGCAGCAATACTCCCTTATTCCTTTACTCACACACACAGAAACTTGGAAGAGTTGTAGTAGACACTCTGAGCGGGCGCGTCGCCATGCCACTGAACCCTGACTCATCCCCCGTCTAGGTGATTAATATAGACGATTTAATGTGCAAACAATGAGAGACAGAGTGAAGAGAAGAGAATAGCGTGCGAGAGAGAGAGAGAGAAAAAGTATACTCTCACTGACTCATACTAAACATTGCTACCCATTATTCATTCATGCCTACCAAAACTCTATATTAAAACTCCACCATTTCCCACAATATACGGTAGTACTATATTTTATATATATATATATATATATACATGAGAAAGAGGGAAAGCGGACCTTTATGTCACTTCCAGGACTATTATATAGCAAATATGATTGAAATATCTGATGCCATATATAACAGAGAATCAGTAAATTGATATTTGATTAATAAAATAAAAATAAAATAAGTAAAAATCAAAAGAAATTACTTTTTCCAAGTAGTGACAAAAAGTGAAAAAACAGCCACAACTTTTTTCTCACAAGTGACGTAAAGTAAAATTGTTCAACTCTAATTGGCCTGACATCTAGCAGCAATATACGAGGCAAGATCAAAACAAATATCCCAAATACAGCGGATTTGAGGTTATATTAAAGGAGCAGGTTATAGACCGGGAGTATTTGACTTGAATTAAAATGCATTCTCAATATTTGCAAATTTTCATATTTTTTAGTTTCTCATACTCCTAGTAAGAAGAGGTTTTTGTAATCGTGTCTAATTTGCGATATCGCGTATTCATCGGAAATGTAAGTTTTGAGGTCCCCTGAGTCAGAAAAATGGTTTTTAGAAAGTGGTTTGTGTATGTGAACAGCAAAGCTTAAAAACGAAATAAACTTGAAATTTCGTTTAGGTAACATAGTTGAGAACAGAGGGCGCTGTTAGATAAACAAATATAATCCTCGCCATTTTTATAATTTTAGTTTGTACCACCTAACCAAAAGTTTATTATACAATGCGCGTTTCAAGCAAATTTTAATATAACGGAATTATAAAAATTGAAGCAAGAGAAAGTCGTGTGAGTAATTCACATGCTAGATTTTGTTTTTGAAAGTATTACTCTGTTAAAAGCTGTAAATGTAAAACATAGGGATGCGGAACATGTTGTATGTCGCCTATGAAAGTCCATCCGTATAAAAAGGTCAACATAAGGACAGTAACCTCTGGCCTATACAACGAATATCTCACCTCCTTTCTTAAAATCTCTCACTTATTCACTCGGTGTTTTGTATATGTATGCAGTTTAGAGGAGAGAGTGACTGTGACTGAGAGAGAGAGAAAGACTGACTCCTGTTGACCAGATCCGTGCCCCCTTTGAGTCACACACTGTCCGTCCCTCACACTACCTTGTATTTGTTACCTACCTAGTTTATAGGTCATCTTCTTCTTCTTCTGGCATTTACCACTTTTCTCCTCGACCTAATATGTTAATCTTTATTTTTCAGATTGTATTTTTTTTATTAACTATTATAATGTATAAAATAATACTACTTTCCATATATGGATTTTTTGGAATTTAGAGGACAACATATTTATATCTATTTATAAAGTAATTTTGTCTGCAACCGTGTAATAATGTGACAAATTAATAAATCAAAAGTAGTGCGTGAAGCTATATTTTTAATCACAAGTGATAAAAAGTAAAAAATCCAACTTTTTACTCACAAGTGACGTAAAATAATATTATTCAACTTTAACTAGCCCGACATCTAGCGGCAATATTGGGAAACAAGAACATATTAAAAAATAAATTCCAGATAGCAAAGGATTTAAGGTGAGAACAGATAGTGTGAGAGGGAGTATTTGTCTTGAATTAAAATACATTCTCAGTATTTGCACCTTTACATATTTTTTTATATTCATATAAAATAAGCACCAATAATTTCATATGGTTGTAAAAAAATGTTAATATTTATCTCATAAGTAAAATATTGGCTACACTCTTGTTAAATATCTGAATTCGAGTGTAAAAAAAGCATTACTTTTGCTCATTGTTTGATAAGTCACTATTTCTTCATTCAAAACTTCATTTCAAGGTATTATATATAAAATCTTGATAGAAACAATAATTTAGAAAACCCTGTTGTGAAACACTCCTATATCAAACATTTCCAAAATACTTGTTTATGTTTAAAACTCAGCTACCTGAATGAGATCATCTAAAGCCTTACGCCACAGATATTCCCATAACTCTCCGAAAACCATATTTTTTAGAAAAACTGCTTCAAATAAAAGTGATAAGCTTTCATTCTCTATTTAATCTGAAAAGTTTAAAGAAAATTGTTGGAGCCATTTGAGAAGAAATCGCGAAAAACTGAGAAAATAAAATTCAATTGACGGATTTTGCATGAAACCATTTGTTACAGACGATTTTTAGTACCAAATTTTCTGTGACTTTTAATTCTCTCTCCTACTAAGCGAGGAACCGTTGCGATGTGTCAAATTTTCGAATTTGAGTTTTTACCGGATATACGTCATGTTGTTAGGTTTCCTAATTGTTTGATTATAACGAAATATTGCCGGTAGCTCAAATTAGGTATTCCATTTAGGTACACAGGTAGATTGATATGCCATCGCATCTATTGCGGGCAATACCCATCAATCGGAAATATGACTTTACTGAATGTTTTTTTTCTTCAGTTTTCACGATTTTCCCGAAAATGGCACCAACCATTTTATTTAAACTTCGTGTACTCTCTTAGAACATAAATGCCTAAAACAATTTCCAGGGATTTTGTGTGTGTGTGTGTGTGTGTGTGTGGTGTTAAGGGAACAGCATTCCTTTGCTGTAAAGTATCACTTAGAGTTGCATTGGCAAGGGATGACAGTTTTGATATAATGCTAGTTGTAAGTCTTGCTTTTGCGGTCGATCGTAAAGAAAAAGCTCCTAGTATATTTACTGCTTTTTGTACTAATACTCCGTGAAGACTGACGTTGCTTATTCATTTTCTTGGTCTAGGAGTAATTGAAGTCTGTAATGCTAAGGCCGAACTTGTTTGCTTATAATGTGGCACATTTCAGAAGCTGTCAGCAGGCGGAACAAAGCATCTGCAGTAAACATTGGAAACTGCAGTTTCTCATTACACAGAGTTTTTGAAATGAAATCGATGTGACGCTTGATCTTCGTTATTTCTTGAAACCTTGATGAGGATGATATATTTAGAAGATACTTTGTGGAAAATCAATTGTACGTAGTTTGCCTCTTCCTAACTAGGAAACATTTTAGTCTCTTGCTTAATTTCATGGAATTTCTTTTAGCGGTTCAAGCATGATGTTATTTCAGACAGAAAATCTATCTAATTTAATCGTATATGAGAATATTATGATTATTAACTATATTAGAAATATCGATTCAGGCAAGAAAACACTTGTTGATAAAATGCATGGTTCTTGAATAACATTATATAGCCTGAGGGCAACCCCCCAGGTATTACCACTACTTCTCTTTCTCTCTCTCTCACTCTATCTCTCTCCCTCCCTCTATCTCTCTTTTTTTATATGTTCTTTTTGGTTCTTCTAGCATCTAGATTGCCTGCCCATCTTTCGGGGGAATTATGTATTTATATATGAATATATATACGTATATAGAGGTACAACCAGGTTTAATTTTAGTAAGTGCATATGGACAGGTTTATGATGGAATAAAAACTTTTAAAAAATCTTTATGGATAAAATTCTTTTAAGAAATCATTTTAAATGCAAATAAGCGTTGTCATATGGCAGGAGGAGAGGGGAAAAGTTACATCGGCAGTAGTAAAGTGGTTGGCTGGTAGTCCAAATGATAGGAAGGGGAAATAATTCATTCAAATAAGCCCAGTGGCGGCCTATAACCAGCGTCAGAGGTGAGAGGCACACCGGCCTAAAAGATAGACAGAGATAGAGAGAGAGAAGTTAGGATAAAGGAAAAAGAAAAGGAATTGGTGGTAAAGGCTAAAAACCAGAGAGCCTGATGATACAACGGTACACAATTAATAAGGTGGGCCACAAGAATCCCTGCTGGGAATTTTCTAATTCCAAATATCAGTGGAATATTTCATTTTAATCAGGCTCCGGGAGGTGTGGTATTTAAATATGAGAGAGCGCGGTAGAGTGAGTTTTTATTTTATATAGGTTAAGGAGGTGGCGATGTGATTTGAACTTCTCTTTCACCTCTCTCGGTCTATATATATATATATATATATATATATGGAGTGCGTAGTGGGATAATTGAAGCTATAACCTGGCTTGTGTTTCGTTCGACGGTCGGTCTGTCCGGTCGATAGGCGGCAGCCGGCCCCCGGGTCGCTAGTACTACTACTGCCCCTTGCCGCCGCTTCCCCTGGTTCTCTCTCTAACTCTTTCTAACTTCGTTCATTCTATTGCTGAAGGCCGCCCTCTTTGTCTTTCTCATACTCTCTCGCTCGCTCTCCTTTCATACCACTGTTGCCACTGTTTCTAGAATTAATTGCCCTCAACCTAATACAACAATAACTCGTGCATCTCTCTTCTGCCGACTCTGGTAATTGAAAGGAGAAAGAGAGTCCTGGGCAAACAATTAGACCCTTTTAGCTCTCTGGTCTTTTCTCAGCCACCCGTTCTCTCTGTTCACAGCCTCTCTAAGCTCGCCAGTTAATGTGAGAGACAGAGAGAGCATGCTATATAGTGCCACGAATGGCAGCCGGCTCTGTTCTCTACTCTTCTCCAGTTGGACTACTACTACAAGTGCTAGTGTTACTGCATTACCATTCCTCCATAGACACACACTCATACACATCCATAAACCAACTTTACACTTCTTCCCTTTCCTGTCTATCTACCAGCACACATCACCTCATCCTTCCCTACCCCGTATATATATATATATATATATAACACTTTAGTGCGGGAAATGACAATCGATCAAAAAAGACGTCCTCCTCTTTTACCAACTCCAACCAAACAGCTAGCGACAAACATTATTTCCCTTCATTTAATTATATATTGTCTACTAGCTTGTACAATTAATTAAACTTCCGAGTATGATGTTTGCTTAGTGAAATTACGATCTTCCCCTTCCATCACCACCGGCATCACTCCAACAACACTACCTTCTACTTACTCCTTTCTTGACGGCCCCGCCACTCTCACCCCCCTACAACATTCTGACTTTCTCACTTTACTATTCTGGATGCTTCCGCTTTGTTTTACTTGTACTACAACTAAACTCATCCTAAAGTAGAAGAGAATCCTTTCTATTTGTTCTACGACCTTCTTCTACTAATTGAAAAAGAGGCAGACGCACCTTTTGTCATTTGTTAAACTTAAATCTCCCTTTAATTTTTCCTTTACAATTAGTTTATTTAAAAAAAAAAATTATGTATTGTAACTAAACTAACTTGTAATATTTTTTGTTTCGGAGATTCCTTAAGCTTATGTGAATAGATTTAGGAGTCATTTATATCAATAGCCTATAAATTTCGACAGAATTTTATGCCATCATCAGGGCTGGGCCAACAACCCCCCTCCAAATCTGGTGTAAAACACTCACACAACTTCCTTTTATTACAATTTACACAGTTACAAATGATCAAACATTCTTCAAAGTAATAGATTATTAGTTTCACTTACTGCTAGTATTGCGATCGTGTCAAATTTTCGAAATTGAGTTTTCATCGGAAATACATTTTTGAAGTCCTCTGAATACGACAAAAAATGTTTTAAGCAAATGATCTGTGTTTGTGTGTGTGTTGGTTTTAACAGAATATCTCAAAAATGAAAAGTAGCAGGAAGCTCAAACATGATATTCCGTTTAGGTGGTACTATCGTGTGATTTTATCGAAAATGGCTCCTAGCAATTTTCTTTAAACTTCGTA
Organism: Triatoma infestans; assembly: GCA_011037195.1. NCBI lineage: Eukaryota > Metazoa > Arthropoda > Insecta > Hemiptera > Reduviidae > Triatoma > Triatoma infestans. Next base: position 16,238 of record JAAEAF010006049.1, on the reverse strand, counting down.
TACTATGTATGCATATAAATACCTATCACTTTTTTGAAATAAATTTCTGGATAAATTTATTTTTACGGATATTCTGGGAAAAACCTTTGAGTTAGGTTTAAATCTATACTATTTTCCGAGAAGAGAGAGCGCTGTCAGGTAAACAAGTATAATTCCTAGCACCTTTCGAAAAACGTTTAGAAAAAAACATTTGAATTTTAATATTTGCATTAAAAGTAATTCGTGCGGTTTTCTTCCCAACAGATTCCCCTTCCTGTAGAGATATACCTCACATCTTAGAGTGGGAGTGTGAGAGAGGACAAACGAGACAGTTACAGTGACAGAAAGAGAGTAAGAAAAAGAGCGTAAAAAGAGAAATTTGTATTATATTCTTTTTCGAAAATATTTTAGCTCTCAAGGCATTTTAAGATATATATATTTACTGTAAATAGTCAGCTTCGATAATTGGAATATCGAAAAAGTTTCAGAGAAAAAAATAAATAAAAAATAAAAATATGTCATAAACTAAAGAAGCTTTAAATCTTCGCTTTAGATTAAAAAAAAAAAAATCTGCTTTGAAAGTCACACACGGCTTTCTCTCACTGCAGTTTACGTAGTTATAGTTGACAAATTTTGTAAAACCTATAATTTTTATTAAATGTTTACTTCTCTTCAAATGAGAGAATTTAAATTTAGTAAGATTACTATTTTGAGGAAATTGGAAACAAAAATAATAGATTTCTTTGTTCTTAGTATACAAAAATTTAATGAATTCTGTCGATATTTTGACGGAAAGAATCGCAGAAAACTGAGAAGAAAAAAAAACTTTAATAAAAAGCACTTCCGTTCAATCGACTTTTCTTAAACTCGGAATTTCGGCATCATATTTAATTCTAATTAACATTATTTAAGACGATAGAATTCTATATTAAACTAAAATATGCACTTTACTGGAAAACATAATCCCATCGCTCACACTACCACCCCCTCCACGTATATACACATACGCGCACGCACACACAGCGACCACTGTTTCTGAAAACCACTCTTTCCGATTTTAGGGGACCTCAAAGCATGTATAAACTTCCGATATAAAAAATTTGACACGGTCGTAATACTTCCACTTACAGCAGTAAGTGAATGTAATAAAATTAATATCAATTAGGTTAGTCACGTACAGACAAAATGGGGATACATAAAACTTTTGCCACCATTTTTATTCCTGTTTAAATAAAAAAACATAAAATAAAAAAAAACGCTTGGCCTATAAGAAAGATTATAAAGAATTCTTGCATATAAATGAATTAATAAGCGTTTTGAGTGGATATATGTGTGTGAGTGATTATAATTTGTGTTGGATTATAAGATGAATATTAATTATTATAATTCATAACCAATTAAAAACACTTTTCAATGTAGTAATTAATTTAAAGAGGTTAAAGCATTTAACACATATTTAATTGGTCAGTGTATATATATATATATAATTTTAATTAAATGTTTTTGCTTTTAATCCATTTATGTACTAAATTGGATAAAAATGGACAAAAAAATATTTTTATTAGCTCATTTTAATTTTGCAACCCCTCCTTAATCTTATTTCTGTATCTAGTTTGCGCCGCTGAAAATGCATGTACTTGTTTGCTTGAACTTTTGTTTGATACATGTCCCCTCCTCCCCCCCGAAAATTAATTTCTGAGGGCTTCTTTTTTTTAGAGAAGTTTCCTCTAAAGTGCTGCTTAGGAGTAAAATGCAAGTATTGTATTCTTGTTATTTTTTTTTAAATTTAAGGCGTTTTAACATCTGGGGTTATTTGCGCCATCGGAGCCTTCTCAATGCACTGCCGGCCTCCGGGCAGTGTTCTCCCGTTACAGACAACACTGTCCATCACCGACAGTGAGCTGTAGGGGCTCCTAGGAAGAGAAAATCTAAGGGTAGCACGGCTGGATTCGAACCCGTGATCTCCGCGTTACTAGTCCAGCGCGCTACCACTGAGCTAATCCCTTCCCTTTCTTGATATTTATTAAATTACATAACGCCTTTCCAAGGGAAATCAATTTTTATAGAAAATCAGTTTCCGATTAGACGTATACTGAATACGTTTCCGTGGATTTTTTTTTATTTTATTACGATCGTGTTCGAATTTTAGACATAATTTAATTCACCAGAAATAATACAGTTTAGAGGTTCTTTGTGTATGAAAGAAAAAGGAAGCTTTTAGCGAATGGGAAGTTCAAATTTGATGTTCCGTTTTCAGTACTAACCATTGCATGTGACAATAAAGTTTATGTCAAAAATCCATTTCAGTCTCAACTGAAAGTGCGACGATATTACCGGTTTTTTATTATTTTTCAGCTTTTGGCGATTTTCTCGAAAATGTCTCCAGCGAATTTCTTTAAACGTCGTATACTATCTTTATTTACATTTTTGTTAACCAGTTTTTTCCTACCTGCTGAGATTGCCGTTCAAGTGAAGCGCCTCTATCCGCCTACCTCTGCCGTCCAAATCTCCCTCCCCCAGACCCCGGCCAACTCTTCCTCTAGTCCCGCATTGCTGCTTCGGCCGTCCTCTTCTATATCACCTCTCGGGGATCCAATCTAACATCCTATTAGGCCACTTCATGGGCTCTTAACGTGGCCGAACCAAATTTCAATTTCCTTTGCATTTGTCTATCTATTATCCTCAACTACTCCCATTTCCTCTCTTACCGTCTCATTGCTTGTACTGTCCAATCTTTTCTTACGGATGGACCTAAGCCAAAAATCCATTTCAACGGTTTCCAATTTCTTTATTAACTTTTTTTACACGGTTCACGTGAAATAGCACCCAACCACAGCAGAGAGAAGAGAGGCCCTCTCTGGTTAACAGAGACTACTCTCTGACTTAGGCAGGCTAGAGTAGAAGAACCTGTGTATATAAGCCAGTGGGAATCTATCTAAAGGGATCTATCAGATACAACCATACAACTGTACACTAGTCGCCCCTCAAATATAATGGGGTTGTTGAGGTGAGAAATTAGGTTTGATTAAATGAACGAGCTATGCTGACACTAATATAATGTAGCTAAGTTTACACTAACTGCATTGGACTTTATAATGAAAAATGATAGAATGAATGGTGAGAGTAGAGTTATGACACAATGCGACGACTAGTGTACAGTTGTATGGTTGTATATGATAGATTCCCACTGGCTTATATACACAGGTTCTCCCACTCTAGCCTGCCTAAGCAGAGGGCTTCTCTTCTCTCTGCTGTGGTTGCAACCAGAGAGGGCCTCTCTTGCATTGCTGTGGATGGGTGCTATTACACACGTATGTGACTCATAAAGGAGAATTCCTACAATGACGAAATAAGAAAAATCTCTTTTCATTTTCTTCCAACAGTGCCGAACTCGGAACTTTTTCGATTTGGTCATTCTTGCTTCCCCAGTTCTTCTCTGTATTTCCAACTCCTATCCACCATCCTATCCAGTATTGATCCCCAGATATTTGAATTCCTTAATTGACCCTACTCTCTCTACTCCAACCTCCAAAAACCCTCCATATCATAATACTATATACAAACATAAATAACTACCACTTTTATTTGGAACCATTTCCCGATAAAATTTGCTATTTCGGGGAAGTTCTGCGGCAACAGCTTTCTTTTAAAGTAGTAATTCAATACCATTATATAGTTTACCATCCACATATGATTCGGAATTATATTTTGCTAGAGCTTGAAATTTTGGAGAAAATTGCTTAAGCAGAAATATGACTTTACTGTTGTACAGTTTATTTGGAATTTTCTCTGAAACCACTACAACGAGTTTCTTCAAACTGGAACCGTTAAGTTCACAGATATAAATGTAAAATTTTTATTGGCCACATTTCCTCTTCCAAACAAAATTGATTTTTCGGAGTTTTGCAGAATTTGTTGGCGGCAAATTTCAAATATTATTTTGAGTTTTTTCAATGCCATTGATGCTGCTATCTTATGGATTATAAAGAAACTACAGTCAAATGGCTACTGGCTAACATATATTTATGTTAGAGCTTGGAAAAAAAAAAATGGCAACTTTAAATAAAATTCGTCAATTTCGTCATTGTATTAACGGAAGTTGGATAAAGTGTTGTGAATGTATCACACCAGATTTATAATTCTATCAGTGCGTCTAATCTATAATTATATTATGTAGTTGGTGAAACCATATATTGTATTTAAATGAAACTTTAAAACAATAAAATAACGCTACTGTTCCTTCAGAATCCCCCCAAGTTTTTCCTGCATAATATTTCTAATAAAAGTAATAGATATTTATATGTGTAAAATAGTATACAAAGTTTAAAGAAAATCGTGTAAAACTGAAGCAAAAAAATCATCAAGTAAAGTCGCACTTCCGGTTGATGGATTTTGCCCTGAAATCTTCGTTTCTGATGCGGTAAGTAGTGTGTAAACGGAATACCCTTTTTGTCTGAGCTTTCTGCGACTTTTCGCTTTTTGTGATAGTCGCTTAAAACACACGTTCATAAACAGATCATTCGATAAAAACATTTTTTTCGTTCGCAGGGAACCTTAAAACATGTTTTTCGGGTGAAATTTTTAGTTTCGAAAATTTGACGTTGGCATTACTTCCTGTGTTGCAAGGAGTGAAAGAAAGTAAAAAAAAAAACTAAAAACACAAAAACAAAAGCCTATCACTTTTATTTGTAACATTTTCCCAGGAAAATTGGTTTTCGATGAATAATGGCGGAGGGGGGAGTTGAATATAGCGACATAGTCCCAATCTGGCCTACGATGTTGTCGCATGCACTACAGTTAATAGATCAACCTGTTTAATGGTTCTCTCCCTCCATTCCTGAAAATTTAGGGGGAAAATTTGGTTTCAGCAAAAATTCCATGTTTTGAAGTCACACTCTGCAGTATTAGTAACTCTGCAGAGCAACTAATTAGGTGAATACAAATGACAAGTTTGAAGAAAATTTGTAAATTACAAGTGCTTAAACGTGTAGAAAGAGAAGGACGTCTGTAGTAATTTCATCGAGATTGGTTTCTCTTTAATTAATTCTTTTTTTTTTTATCCGAAACGTCCATATTGTCTTGGAATATATATAAAATTGTTTAATATTATAATAAAAAAATAAAAAAACTAAAACAATTTTTTATATAATAATCACAACCATATTGTTAGTTACGCTATGAAATGTTAATTGAAACGTGGTGGATTAGGTAATTGTAGGCGGGAATAATTAAACGACAATGTTTGTTATGTAATTGTGTACGCTAGATTAACTTCTCATAATAGTGTACTACTAGTCCACCAGAGCGGACCACTAGTTGTTACTATTAGTAATATGATATTATATTAATCTTATTATTGTATCATTTAATTAATAATATTTATTTTGTAACTTTTTTTTTAAAAAAAAAAGAAGTCCTTTTTAAGTATTTGAAAATACCAAAGTTAACGTACAAAGTTGTAATTTGTCTATTACAATGCTAGTTTTATTCCATTATTCACTGGAAAATGAACAATATTGTAATCCAGGAAACTTTACGTTTACTTAGTTATTTAGGTTATCTTGGCATAATAGACGGAATGAAAAATTGGTAAACGGAAAAGAGTTCTGGGTAGCAGCACTTATTCAAGTAGGAAATTGGTCCAGAAATTTGTAGTTAGTTTTTCTATATATGTTTTTTTTTTACTTTCTCTCTGTAAAGAGAAAGAGTACGGCGATCGTGTACAAATTTTTGAAAAATGAGTTTTTCTTTGGAACACATATTTTCAGGTCCCTTCAATAAAAATTCCCTCAGGTAACTCCAACCTGATATATTCCTTTAGGTACCACGGAAAGTTTCGGCCTAAAATTCATCATTTGGAAGGGCTACTTTACTTTGAATGTTTTTTTTTACTTTCTCTTATTGCTAACAACAGGAAGTATTGTGATCGTGTAAAACTTTTGATAGAAAAACTAGAAAGTTTCGAAAAACGTGTTTTAAAGTTTCCTGAGTTTGAAAAAGTTGTTTTTAGAAAAAGGACTCCCTCTCTCTCTCTCTCTCTCTCTCTGTGAAATATGTGGACACCATAGCTCAAAAACGAAAATCGCAGAAAGTTCAAACCAGACATTCCATTTAGGTATCACCATGGAAATCTATAGTAAGTTATCTGTCAAAAATTCTCAACCGGAAGCTCGTATTTATTTTATTTTTGTTTGCGATTTTTTTCTAAAATGGCTCTAATGAACTTTGTATGTACATATATGCACCAAAACAGGAGGTTTTGGTGGCGGGTGGAATTAAGAAAAATAGCTTCTGTATAATATTATTTAGAATTTATATCTGTTGAAGAAAATTGGTTGACCGGAAGTGAATGCTTTACTGAACAGTTTTTTTTTTTTTTTACTTTCTCTAACTCGCTAGTCTAAGAGGAAGTATTACGATCTTGTCAAATTTTCGTAATTGATTTTTCACCGGTTAATACATTTTTTTGAAGTCCCCTGAGTATGAAAAAAATATTTTATTAGTGAATGATGTGTATGTATGTATATTATATGTAATAAATACGTGAGTTCAGTTAATGAATAAAACCCAGAGTCGTAAAAGCTAGTAACTTTAATTACCAATTCCATTATATCCAATAATAATTCAATTGTCTGTAACTTATTCAACAAATTGTACATATGATCTCAAATTATAAAACCATCCCTTCTACGCAAAACAAATAATAATAAATAAATATATGCAAGTGTCAAGAGTTCCAACTTTGATTCTTTGAAATATGTGTGTGTGCCAAAATCTATACTTGTGAGTAATGTTTATTAAAAGTTGATTTATTGAGAAAATTTGTCCCTTATAATAATTCTACTAAGTCGTATGAATACAAGATTTTTACTTTATCTTAATCCTTAATAGTAAGTGAAAGTATTTGCGTTCGTGACAAATTTCCCAAAGTAGAGTTTTTTAACCGAACGTAGATTTTCTAAAGTCCCTTGCGTCAGGAAAAAAGGTTTTTAGTGAAAGGTCTGTGTGTTTGTGGATGTGCGTAAAATATATCTCAAAAATCGATAACATTAAACTTCTGGGCACTAAGATTACGCGCAAAATCCATCAACCGGAAATGCGACTTTAACCTGAATTAATTTTTTCAGGTTTTTTTTTTCTCAGTTTTCTTGGAAACGTCTCCAACGATTTTCTTTATACTTCTTATACTATCTACACAATAAATACCTATCGCTTTTAAGCTGCAACATTTCCCCTGGAAAATTTATTTTTTTGGGAGTAGTGGGGGAACAGTAGCGGTTTTTTTCTTTCCTCCAAAGTACCACAGCAGTGCAATGTATGGTTTTTATCATTTACATAAAAATTATTGTACATTTAAAACATTGATAGAATTCCAAATTTGAATAAAATATGGTAATTAGGGAAGTGAGACTTTAGAGATAGGTTTTTAAGTTTTTTTTTGAGAATTTTCTTGAAAATGGCTGGAAGGATTTTCTTTAAATTTGGAATGGTAATTTGATACATACAAACCAGATAAGAAATTATCAGTTTTATGTGAAACATTTTGCGCAGATAACTCTTTTCGGTGGCTTAAAATAATAAATCTTTTTTTTTTTTTTATGATTCAAGTCTGGATACTTTAAATTGAAGGTAGTTTTACTTACAGTAATTTTAACCACCAACGAAGGCTGTATGATTATATATATATAAATTAATTTTTATGTAATTAACTAAGAGCAATTATTTCTGTATATCGATCTAGAGGTAGTACCAACTAATAACGCTAACCAATCCCTCCTCCCTTTGCCGCAGCTGTTTTATAACGGAAGTTCCAATTAGTTCTCTTCCAAATTGTTCAATAATTGCTCCTCTTCATCATATCCAATAAAATTCTTGTATATTTTCAGTATATAACTGTTTTGCAATTTTTTTTTTTTCATTTTTTTTTTTTTTTTTTAATAAAGTCCGATATCCTCATATTTCTCTTATTATATAGGTTTTAAATTTGTTCTCTTTTAATTTGAACTTGGATACCATTTTTTTTTTTTTAATTTGCGTTTTTATTATGGCAATCTACTATCCCAATTTTAATTGAGTGGAAACAAATTATATTTTAACCTTTAGAAAAATACAATGGCTCACGTAGTTTGTGCTGAATATTTATTATAATATTTAACAAATATATTGTTTATTTTTAATTAATATTTTTTTTTTTTTCTAGTGAGGGGTATCCAATTTGTGGTTTATTGTTTACGTTCTTTTATTATGGGGTAGGAATTATCAAGGCTTGTGGATCTCGACGATTCTGAGGGGGGGGCGGGAAATCTGGTGTGAAAAATTCATACGACCTTCCTCTTACTGCAGTCTACGTAGTTATAATTGACAAATCTTTTTCCAACTAATTTAGTTCCACTAAATTCTTATATGGTTTCAATATTATACCAACGTGAGAATCTAAATTTAATAAAATGACTTTTTTTTTTAGAGGAAAGCATAACTTTCCCTCTCCACCATTGTTAGTATAAAAAAAAATCTGGTGTGAAACACTCACAAATAGTAACTGACAAATTTTATAGATAGTATACCAAATTTAATGAAATTCGTCAGTGTTTTTTGTAGAGAAAATAGCGAAAACTGATTAAAAAAAAAAAAACTGTTTAGTAAAAACGCATTTCAGCCATGTTATTTTTCTCGAAACACGGAATTTCAACAATATATTCAATTGTAATTAATAATATTTATTTAGATGATAGAAATGTTTAATAAACTAAAATAACACTTTAGAGGAAAAACGTAAACAATAACTTTTCTTGGCAATTTTTTTCCGAGAACCTTCATTTAAAGAAGTGGAAGGGGAAGGGATTCTTTCCTCAATAAAAGTCATTTTATATCCAATTGATATAAAATTGAAGATAAATAAACATTTAGTAAGAATTATAAGTTAGTAGAAAATTTGGCAATGTAATAGCAAGAGAGAATTACATCAGCAAGAGAGAGCACAGACTTGAGAATTAAGAGGGAGAAGACAGACTCTCTCTGGTACTCTCTGACTTAAGCAGACGCTAAGGGTGGAAACACCTATAATAAAGCCGTGAGAGAACTTAGAAATCTACTATCAAATTAACCATAACACACACGCATCGTGTCATACTCTACACTCACACTTTTATTCTAATAAAATCATTACAAGTCCAGTGCAGTTTGTGTAAACTTATAGCTATATTATAACAGCGTCTTCATATCTCGTCTAATTAATCAATCCCAATTTCTCTCCTCGTCAACTCCATTATAGCAATTATAACTCTCTGTGAACTTGCAGTAACAGAATATCGTGTAAGTAGGAATTTTGTTTTTATTTTTATTAACTTCATAAAAGTGTATATCATCAAATTAATGTCATCTTTGAAAAAGTTTTTTTTTTTTTTAGATCGATTGTTTTTATATGTTCGTTAATTATTAATAAAAAAATCTAATTCATTTTGTTGGTAATAACCATGGATTTTATTTATTATTGTAATTTTATTATATGTTGATTTATATATTTGTAGATCATTATATATGTAGGTGTTAAATGTGGGCGAGCTTTATATACCATATATATAAAACATAAAATGAATGTCAATACGGTCTTAATTTCCATCTGTTATTTAACAAAATACATATTATATATATATATATAGTATATAACTAAAATTAATGTTTCCTCGGGAGCTGGGTGCTTGCCGAGTCTAATATTGATGACATATTGATGTTTTATATTGAACTTTACTAATCAAACCGCTCCATTAAACTGGGCCCTATTACAACTGTTCTTAACTTTATAATATTGAATGTACGAGCGATATATCAATATCTATCTAATTTATTATTCAAACTAATACATATTATTATTTAAATAATATAACTGTCCCTCTCTCTCTCTTTTTTAATGGTCTGTTTTCGATTGTTTATTTACTGGATTATTTTATTGGTCAATCATTTGCAATATTCTCTCTCTCTCTCTCTCACCCACACTTTTACGCCCACTTTGTCTTTCTCCTGAAAACATCATTTCTAATTCAGTTTAACTAATCATCATCATCATCATCATTCTATCTCGTCAAAATTTACTTAATTTAATTGTATTTTATTTCTTGAATTTATTTATAAATTAAATTATGTATAATTTCTATGCTTAAGCGAAAAAAATCGTTGCATTCTTTCGCTTTTTTTTATTTTTATTAGGAGTCCATATTTCGGCACCCTATAACAGTATACTTTTAAAAATGGTGCTGCATATCTGAAGTTTAGTTTTAGCCGCTTTTTGAGACTTTTTTTTGCTCCAAAAAAAAAGCACCGAAATAAGTGAACTATATACTCGTCTTCTTTGGTTTATCCTTATATCCACTTGTTTCCTTGAACTTCCTTCAAGCTTGAATTAGATATATATAGATTCTTTATCAATCTGGTACTTTCTTTGTAAGTTTAGTCTTTCTCTTACAAGTTGTAATTAAAACTTGCATTAATTACAGTATGGAAAAAAACTTATCAGATTTTTTTTTTTTTAATAAATGTTCACTTTTCATTCTGCCAGTTGAACAATTTTTTTCAATTCCCAACATCAGATTAGGAGATGTTGGGGGGTGGTGGTGGAGATTGGATGTCAGTTAAAATAAATTCCAATGAATAAGAATGATTTTTGTAATTAAACTCATTGAAACAGATTATATCCTTCATTAATTTATAGTTAATTATGTACCTATATATAAATTGATTAAATTAGCTAATTAAAAAGCGTAATAAAATTAAATTTTAGATTGATTTTAAAATGAAAATCACTTTAATTTTTTTCCCCTCCCTTTTTTAGCTTATTAACTGTAGTACTGTTTATAAAACTAATTATAAAACCTGTTTAGTAAACCTGTTGATTAATTAAGCTTTTTTTTTCTTTTTATTTAATGTTCAGTTTGACTACATAGCAGTCGTTTATATTGGCTCTTCACATCCACAAATGCCACAATCAACCATATACAGCATACACAAAAACACATTCATTAGAGTCGTCTGAGTTATTGAAAAAAAAAAAGAAGCCCACTTTGTTTGTTTATTATACTGGCATTGAAAAAATAAATCAAATTTTCTTTCTCTGATGTAATTATTTTGTTTTTTCAATGATACATTAGTATTTTTAAAGGTAATTACAAATAAAACAAAGAAATATACTTGAAATAGTTTAGAGCTTTTGTTTTTTTTACCTTCTCTTATTCCGGATATATTGCGAACGGTGTCAAACTTTTGAAATTGAGTTTTCACCGGAAATACACGTTTTCAGCTTCCTTGAATACGAATAAAACACGTTTTCAGCGAGTGGCCTGTGTGTGTGTGTGTGTGTTAACAAAATAACCCAAAAAAAAAAACAAAAAATCACAGCAAGTTCAAACTTGATATTCCACCACGTCTGACACGAATGTTTCGGGCAAACTGCATCGATCAAAAGTGCTACTTTACTGTGAATGTTTTTTTTTACGATTTCCACGTAAACGGCTTCTGATAAACTTCGTATACTATCTATATTACCTACATATATCTACCACTTTTATTTGGTAAATTGGCCGTGGAAAATTAATTTTTGGGTGGATTCTGTTGATTGATTTTTTTACGAAGTTCCGAGAGCTTTAAGCTTCCTCCTGAAGTACCACTGCAATATAATATATGGTTTTACCACCTGCATAATATTAATTCATATTACAAGCATTGATAGAATTCGAATTTTGAAGATTTTAATTCACACGGCTTTTACAGCATTTATTTAAGTTTCTGTGGGCAAATTTTCTTTAGAATGCTATTTGGCATTACACATGTATATCGTTGATATCATTTATAAAAAGTATAGTATTGAATGTGATCACATTACACAGTACATAGCAGCGCTCCAAGAATACTGGTTGGCAAGAATACAGAGGTATTCCTAACATTTTAGCTCTCTCTCTTTCTCTCAGAATCCACTCAGAAAATAATTTTTCCGGCTAAAATTTTCCCAGTAAAAACCACTAAACCATTTATGAGAATTTAAGGGTTATTTCAATCATTTTGGGGGAAATCGCGGGAAAAATCTAAATCCCCGTTTATCATCTCCTGATAAATAAATGATTATTGAATTTATGAAAGCTTATTTTCCTGTTTGTCCATCAGTGCTATCTAGGTTTTGTTTTGTTTTACTTTCCTAATTTTTTCGATTTATTCTAATTAGGTATATGTATAAACTCAAAAAAGATTGGAAAACTTAGTTTTTTCTTGAATAACAAGCCTTATTTAATAAATAGCAATAGGTCCGAGTGTAACAGAAACATTATGTTAAAGTAAATTCTCTGCACGAAATTGATGAATTTGATCTGACGATAGATGAAAATCCGAAACCGGTCAGGAATAATATGCATGCTACGACGGATAAAATGCCAGATATTATCCAACATTGCGGATCTACCCACACATACAATAAATAGCATTTATTGCAACAATCTATTTTAATACAATTCGCTAGCTAAATAATGTCTTGTAGTGGTAATTTTTTACACTAACTCTTGATTTGGATTGATGTAAAAAATAAAAATAACTTTTTTAATTTGTCTCACTTTTTAGTACTTGGTGTTGTCTCCTCGGGCAATACTAAGAGTTCTGATACGGCGGAGGAACGATACATATGGTTTTGAATGGTGTCTTGTCGAATGGCATCCAATTCTTCTTGTAGGACAATGCGGAGCTGTTGCAGAGCAGTGGAGGCTGATAACGAACTCTTACACGTCTCTTGAACATGGCCCATAAGTGTTCAATGTCCGGGGAACGTGCAGGCCAGTTGATAACATTTATAGTGATTTCCTCCAAGAAGTGTGTCACAACTCTTACACTGTCTGGGTGTGTGTATGGTCTGGCGTTATTGTATGCATCAGTATGAACCTGTTCCCCGATAAATGGAGCAAACGGTATCACTGCCTCTTAGAAGAGCTTTATTAACATACCTTGTATAGGTCATAGCACCATTTTCAACAACAATTAACTAGGTACATGCCTCCAAACTTATCCCAGGTTGAAGTATAGGAATTACGCTGGAAAGGAGCGAGTGTGGTGGTGGTTGGGCTGGAGTGTGGATGTAGTTGCAATAAACCTGAGAATTTTCATCCAGTATATATTGGGGGTTTTAGAAACTGTGAAGAAAACTGCTGAAGAAGTAGCTAGCAGCACTTATCTTTCTATCGGTTATACCAAGGAGCGCTTGGCTTTTATCTTCACCCTCTAAAGGTGCAGGTTGAAAGAAAAAAAAGTTGGTCTCCTGAATGTTGACCAACTAAATTGTGAAAACCTTCAGCTAAGCTAAAGAATAGTTTAATTACTCTTTCATAAATCTAGAACTGTCATCTAAAGAAAAAATTTAATATATCTTTTAGTTAGACAATTAATATTGTTTAAACAAAGAGTTAATTTTGTATGCATATTATAATGATGTATTTTTTGTTTTTGATGAGTAATGCAGATAATTTGTGGACGGACATGTTTCAGTCATAAACTTGTTTCACTAACAGAGTAAAAGGATTGGTGATTGGCTATTTTATGTTTTAAGTTTCTGGACATTGCTAATGAAGTCCAAAGGGATGAGATAGTATATATAAAGAATGGGAGAAGTAGAAGATCTCTCTTTCGCTCCCTGGGAGAGAGATAGATTGACTGGATCTTCCAGTATGATGGGCGAAGTATGGGGAGAGGGAGTTTGGTTGGCTGGGTGGGGATGAGGGCTTTATGGGGACAACGAGTTGAAGGTGTGTGTGTGTGTGTGTGTGTATAGAAGTATAAATTATAAGAGTGACTAGAGATTAGAGTTCTAGAAGTAAATCCGCAGTTTATATTTGCAGTCTTCTTGGATAAATTGGCAAGTGCTATAGGGTGTAGGCAGCGCTCTCTGCTAGTCTGGTGTCTGCTGAGTGCTAGAAGAGAAAGAAATAGTATATATATATATATATAAAGTGAAGAAAGAGAGAATGAGAGAGTCGGTGAAAGAATCGAAATATAAAGGAAAAAGAAAGAAAAATAACCAAAGGGGTGGGAGGGGTGAAGAAAGATCGGGAGGAGATTCTGTTAGGAAAGAGGGAAAGAACAAATTTAAAAGCACATTATCCCGGGTTTTATAGCTTTCTAGAAATGCTGTAGCCTATTTCTGTGTGGGACAAGGAGCGATCCTGTTTTATGAGTGCCTGCTTTTTTTTCTTTTCTACTACTACCTCCTCCCCACTATCGCCTCACACCCCCTAACCTTGATGGAGCATCTTATCTGTGAATAAATCACTACAAATATGAACGGAGCCTTGCCCCTGTTCTCCTATGTTCCTATAGCTATATCAATCATTCCCACTCCAATATTCTCCCTGGAGTCTTACCTCCACCTCCTCTCTCTCTCTCTCTCACACACATACACACTCTCTCCTATCCTCCTACCCTCCCCATTCCAATCTATCTACTCTTGTGCATTCTTTAGACCTATCCAATATCAACTTTCCTCTAATACTGTACGTCGAATATCATACCGTATAACACGAATTTTATTAAAGTTGCCCTCTCAGATTGATTTGGCCCACGGACATAGCTTACACACTGTTATTGGCTAAGGAGAACATTTTTCCTCTACTGATTTGACAAATAGTCTTTCCTACATTGGCTAACCTGTTCTTTGGAAATATCCCTTCTTCCTTTAAACAAGCGTCAATTTTAACCTTAATAAAATGTTCTCTATATTGTTCTTTAACAAGCTTTAACATTAATTTGTTATTAATAACTGTTTGAAATGGTATATATTTTAATAAATGCATAAAATAATAGAAAATATAACAAAGTAATGTTATATATATATATATATATATATAAAACATTCAAAAAGTCTAGTGTGAAACAATCACATCCCGTACTGTAATTGCAATTAGTACAATTCTAAATGAATTTACTTCATCCTTTCAATTTTTACTTTCTCTTACTCCTTGTACGAGGAGTAAGTATTACGATCATGCCACATTTCCGAAATCGAGTTTGCACCGGAAACACATGTTTTAGGATCCTCTGAATACGAAAAAAATGTTTTTTAACGACTGGACTGTTACGTGTGTATGTTGAGTAGCTGTAAACAAAATATCTCAGAAACGAATAATCGCAGCAAGCTCAAACATGTTCGGCAAAATCCATCAACTGGAAGTGCGACTTTTTAAAAATTTTTTCTTTTCCAAGTGTTTCGCGAATTTCTCGAAAACGGCTCCAATGTTGAAACATTTTCCTGGAAAACTTGATTTTTTGGAGAGTTTCTGAGGGGACCTGTAACATTACGCTGACCTCCATAGAACCACTTCAATATAATTTATGGTTTTACCATCTATATGATATTAATATAGAGTCATTATTGGAATTTCAAATTTGAAGAAAATCGGCTGACCGGAAGTGCGATTTTACAAAATACATTTTTTTTTTGGAGTTGTCACGAAAACGGCTATAAAGATTTTGTTTAAACTTGGAGTGCTCACTGGACAGATATCACTTTTATTTGGAATAGTTTTCCGACAAAATAAATTTGATAGGTTTTTTTTGGGATGTCTGTCAGTTTGGTTTAAATTTAAACTGCGCAAGATTCAACTGACAGGAGATGTTTCACACAAGCCCGTTCTATTATAGAAACATAATTTCTACCATCTTTTTTTATGGCCAGCCTAACTAAAGCTTCACATTGTAAAGGTGTGATTTCACAGACAACTACACCACAGTACCCGCCCTTATTCGAAAAAAATGTTGGAATTAAAAGTTGATATTGATAGGACCTACATTTGTGTAGTTTGTGTACCAAGTTCACGAAAAATTGTTGTTATCGAAAAAAAATCACAGGAAATTGAAAAAAGAAAGAAAACCGTTCAGTATAGTCGCACTTCCGGCTTATTGATTTTTTTAAACTCGAAATTTTGCGAACATATTTAATTGTTATTAATATACGGAAATGGCACTCTAGAGTAAAGCCTCACCCCAAAAGCCTCTCTAAAATCAATTTTCCTAGATGTTTCAATGAAAAGTTTTAGCTGTTAATATACCAAGCTTGAAATGTTTTCAAGAAAATGCGCAAAAATGCGAATAAAAAATTCTCGGATCCTCTAGGCTTCTCGGATAACCTGGCTCTAACTTCATCGAAATATCAAATTTGAACATTTTTTTTTAAATATGCTAACCACAAATAAACAAACATACAGATACATTGGACAAATTTCTTAAAAAAAAAAAAAAAA
>JAAEAF010006048.1:0-35143 GCA_011037195.1 Triatoma infestans | reverse complement strand
TTTTGTTGAAGAAAATTGGGGAAATTTATGTTCGTGGTTAATGTCTACATTATATATGTTTGTGTGTGTGTGTGTATGTGTGTATGTATGTATGTATGTATGCTTATGTTTGCGAAGTAACAAGTTGTTATTATTAGAACTTAACTAGTCATGGAAACAGAAGTAAGGGTGTACATTGGTGAACGGAAGAACTGGGAACTCAGTGTGTGTGTGTTGTGTGTGTGTGTGTGTGTGTGTGTATGTGTGTGTGTGTTTGTTTGAGCAATAAAGAGGGCCATATTAATACATTGCGCGATGGGAAAGTGCAAGAGAGAGAGAGAAATAGTAGGCACGTAGTAATCACTTGTCAACTGCCTTATTAAATTTAATGCCCAGATATGTGTGAGGTGGTAAACTTGGCCGACACTAATTTCAAAGTTTTGACAGCTCCAACAGAGTAGGTGCTGGGTATGTGTAGATGATAGGAATCGAGGGAAGAATCTGGTTGGCCGGGTAAGACGGGTTGAAGTAAGGGTACCTTCGGCTTTCCCTTAAAGAGGGGGTAGGGCATCACAAACCAAAGAACCGCCTCCATCCTGCATACAGCACCACTAGTAGCAAGTTCCCTTTGGGCATCTCAGATTTTCAGCAAACACCTACACGAAACCAGTATTAACCAATACACTTGGTAGATATAAGCAATATATTAACAGCAGCAATAAGTGGGTATGTGTGTGTGAGTGTGTCTGTATGTCTATCTGTGTGTGTATAGTGTAAAATAGTAGTAGAAGCGGCACCATTGGCCACCCACAACGCCACCACCACTTTATAAGCACCATCACACCACCACTCTCTCCACTCATCTCTCTCACTATCATTCTCTCTCTCTCTCTCTCTCTCACACACACACCACACCCACAAATATCGGTAAGTTTCTTACTTTGGTTGGTGTGTTCCCACCTCTCCGTTCATAGTTCCATGCTACTTTTATACTGGTGGATAACTCTATTGGTTTGGGCCAACAAGGTTCTATGAAGATGAAGAGCAGGCGATGAAGAAAGTGGTTTCTGTGGCATGTATCAGAGTGTGTGTGTATTTGATGGGCGCCTATGTAAGTGTGTGTATATGTCTCCTCTCCAGAAAGCATACATACTAAATATTATGTTAGTAAACATTACATAAGCACACAAACTGCTTACTTACTACAACAATCTCCTGCCATATATAAAGATAAGATGGAGCCTTCTAGGCGGCAGCAATAATGTTTATGTTTTTATTATATAAAACTTTATATATTTACTTATTCATATAATACCTTTTATAATATAGATCTATCTATATAAGAATATATTCATAAATATTTCTAAATATAACATAAGAAAGAAATATTCGGTTAATTTTCGTTAAGGATTGGCCTGTTAGAGAAAATATTGCGAACTTATCAGATTTTCAAAATAACTCGGAAATAAATGTTTCGGTGCATCCTGATTCAGTAACTGTTTATAGAGAAATTAGTCCTTCACTCCTAATCCTCTCTTCTCGTTCTCTGCACAAGTAGGCAATCTTCTCCATTTTATATTGAAATATTTGAATTTTAGGGGGTGCTAGGTAGAAAATACGACCTGAAACTTTCTTTAGCGTACTACTGAATATATTATTTTTATTGAAAAATTGAAAACTGAAAAAAGGGGAAACTTGTAATTACGAAACATTTACGTTTTTGGTTTAAGACCGCGCCAGCAGTTTATTTTATACCCTTATTGCATTAGGCTTCTTTAAGATAGTGCTGGACTTGAATACCAAAGCAATAGGCAGCTGGCAAGAAAAGGTGAATAGAACGAGCAACACGGGGGCAGAGCTTACTTCGTCCACCCTCTTCCACGTAAATGGCTGTAAGTATCTGGCGAGACTTAATTTTTCCCTGAAGGAAAAAGATCCTGTTTGTTCTGCCTTTCTGCTTCTTGCCAGTGTTACTTTCATTCTAGTATGACATTACTTTGAAGAAGTCTATTGGAAAATAGGCGAAACTTTGGTTTATAATGCATCTTAACCCGAAAACCTAAGTATTTTTTATGAGAATAGCTGCAGAAGCCGATAATCTCAATCTTAATTCATTTCATCACAGTTTTTGCTTTGCCTTGGTAATGTCAGAAAACTATTAAGTTGATGTCAAATTTTTACCTGAAAAAACATATATTTTGAAATCCAACAGAATTGACCTAAATAATAATAATTAGAATAATTGACCTTAACTACAATATTTGTTAGGTGGGGTATATATTAATTTTTTTGTATTTATTGGAAATATCAGAGAACCCCCCGGTATTGCATAATATTCTTTGGAAACGTTTACGTACTGAATACAAATCCACGTGTCACACGTACAGAGTTTACAATGTTTCCAACTTGCCAACCACCTGCAACGTTAAGAATCATTCCCCCATCCTCACCTACACAAATCAAACACTCATACTTTACACACACACTACCAGAAGATCTAAACCAACTTCACCTTCCTGGTCGCTTGCCCTAAACCAAAGCAAATATCTGCATTTCTTCTCTTCCTTTGCTTCCCTCTACCCTACCCGCTAGCCTTTTCAGATTTATTCAAGCAGTTAATACAGACTTTGCAGGTGCTCTTCTCCTTTATCCTACTATGCGCGCACACACACACACACACACACACACACACACAAAATCTCTTTCTATTCCTCTTATTCTTCCTTTTACAGTCTCTCTTTCTCACTCTCAAACTCTCTCTCTCTCACACTCTCTCTCTCTCTTGGCTCCTTCCTTGTATACTTATCCTCAAATCCTATATTTATATCCTAAGATAAAGAATAAATCTGTTAAAAATCTACTTGTGCTGTGGGTTCAACTTAAAGGCTGGGATTTGTACAATGCAAACTAAATCAGTTTTAAAAATAAAAAGAGATTTGAAAAAAAAGACCTAAACACAGAAGAAAACAAAAAAAAAGTAACTGAATTTCCATATTTATTGCTAATAGTTGTTTTACAACCTGTACATTTTTTTTTTTTGAGGTCCTCTGAGTACGAAAAAATAAGTTTTTGTTCATGTGAATGTGTGTGTTTGTTTATAAACAAAATGTGTTATGAACGCAAGATCACAGGAAACATGAATTTGTCAAATTCGTTTAGATACCATCATGAAGCACAGTGGAGTTTCACAAATGATAAATTAGAAGAAGTTAAACTATACCTGCAACTGTGTTGGTCAAGAACCTCCCGCGGCGGGAATCTGTCATACTTATGAGCCTCAGAATCGGACATACACTTAGCACATGGGCATCTACTAGTAGATGGAAGAAGACCTAGATTCCCTCTTTGCAGGGGGAAGATTTATTGTAGCACATGTTCTGGAAGAGATCACGCTCTGCGAGCACATAAGCAAAGATCAGGCCTGCTACATCACTTCGCGTTACTCTGAAAGAGGGTTCTTCATGTATGAGTGGAATGTACAGTAACCTCCCCGCAATATTAATGTACAGGGTCCCTGCAGGTGTATATGTATTAGAGTGAATGTAATTATTGGCGAGAATGTAATTATTAGCGAGAACGTAATTATTAGCAGGAATGTAATTACTGGCGTGGACATTGGCTTAAATGCGTTTTGATTAGTAATTTATCTAGGTTGCTTCACTCCAATTTTAGTTTAAAAATAATTAATTTATGTTTTGTCTAGAGTGACGGAATATTTACATTTAGTAAAGCAAAAGCTAAGTTGAACTGAAAGTTGGTCTTGAAATATATCTCATATATATAGTGAACATAGTTGATTAACAGTGTGTGGGAGAGGGGAAGTTTGTGTTTATCTTCTAATAAAATATCTCAAAAAAAAAAAATGCAGGAAGCTCAAACATGGTATTCCGTTTAGGTATGATCATTACATCCGGCAATAATATTTCGGGCAAAATCCATCAACCGGAAGTGCGAATTTACTGTTATTTTCCAGTCTTCGGCGTTTTTCTCGAAAACAGCTCCCACGATTTTGTTAAAACTTCGTATACTATCTACACTCATAAATAGCTATTACCTTTATTTGAAAGATTAGGCTGCGAAAATTGTTGAAAAAAAAAAATCAGGTGTGAAACACTCAAACGACTCTCTCTTATTAGTGTTAAAACAGTTATATTTAATATAACATATTTTCTTTAAATTTCAAATTTTATTCATCCATTCTAATAGATGATAATAGATGTTGCGGAGGTACAATTACTAACCTACCCACTCAGACAGGTAGGGAAATGAAGAGCGCGCCTGCATTGAACGAACCCCATATATTTGGAATTCCACAAAAGTATCTAAAATCAATTGTTTCAATTTTATGGTAACTAGCGCTGAATTGCATTAAGATATTTATTTGATTCATGAGAAAATAAAAGAAATACAAAAAATCGTTTAAAATTCTTTGGGTTGGTGGAATTGCGTGTGAATACGATATATATACAATTTTTCTTTGAGTATTTCGTTTTTGAAAACATGTTACATACTGGTTACCGAGAGGGCATGAGGATGAACTTTAAGCAAACAGGAATACAGATAGAGGATTTTGTCCACAGAAATGGTTTACAAAGTTTAGGTGCATTGGTGGCAAAGAGGGACAGAATGCTATAGTGGCTATATTGTGTGTGTGTGTGTGTGTGTATGTCTGGGTAGGATGAGGTCTTGTTTAGATAACTGGCAAAATATAAAACGTGAACTGAAAATACTGCGTAGGATATGGAATTGTCTTTCTTTCTACAGACACTGATTGTATATGTGTGCGTATGTCTGTGAATTTGTGAACATGTATGGTGGAATCTGAAAGGTATTGTTGACTGTGTGTGATGTCGTGTGTTGCAGGAGAAAAAAGGTCGCGAGATAGAGAGAGAGAGAGAGATGGAAAGGTGAGTTATATTAGTGAATGTGGATCAAGGGCGCACAGCAGTTACACCGCCAGCTTTTTGGAATAGCGTCCACCAGGTAGCGTGACACTACACGGAGAAAGAGAAAACTGATGAACGCCTACTATACTGACACACACTCTTCTCTGTCATTCTCTTCTCAGCGTGAACTACACGCTGTTGGAGCTAGAGATAGAGCTGAGCATATTCCATAGTAGCGCGACAAACCGCTGAGAGAGGACTCAGTTTATCACTCTCCCTCACTCTCTCTCACACACACACACGCACAAACACACATGTATTTATATGTACACCAACACAAATACCAACTTGCTCTGAATTACAACAAGCTGCTCCTCCTCATAGCCTAGATATTCTGTTGCACAGTCAGTCCGTCCATTGGCACCCAACCCGCACGATCTGCAACAAAACTGGGCCCCTGTACCTCCATTCTACTGTACAAAACATACCTCTATTGTTAGTCCTTTTGTGCACAACACACACACACACACACACACATACACACACACATATATATATACTAACCCCCCTTTCAGGAGGGGACGTACTACTCCACTCTTTTCCAAACAGTACGGTACATTTCACAGATGACCGCCTGTTCACTCGGGCACAGTACTCTCTTCACATTGAGCCCATATATAGGCACTTTTAAAACTCTTTTTTCTAATTTTTATTCTCTTTACCTCTAATACACTCGCTTTCCTTCACTCTTTAAATACTACTTTTTACTTCCTCTTACTTCTAGCAACAGAAAGTATTGCGGTCGCTCACATTTTCGAAATTGAGTTTTCATAGGACTACCTACTTTGTGGACTCCTGAATACGAAAAAATCTGTATCTGCATCTGTGTCAGTCTGTTTATCTGTAAGAGAACAGAATATATTATCAAAAACGAAAAACTGATGGAAGCTCAAACTTGACAATTCGTTAAGGTACTACCACCGCATTAGATACGAAGGTTTCGAGCAAAATCCATCTTCTACCGAGAATGTGACTTTAATGAATGTTTTATTACAATTTTTCGCGACCTTTTCCAAAACGGCTCGACTTTCTTAAACTTCATATACTATCCTCCACATACAAGTGCCTGTCACATTGGTTTGCAATTATTTCTTCGGAAAATTGATTTTTTCGGGTACTTTGGAAAATAGTAATGTTAAACCTACCATTAAAGTACCACTTCAATATACTGTATAATATTAACAGACATTAAAAGCATTGCTGAAATTCCAAATTTAAAAAAAAATCGGTTAGCCGGACATGTGACTTTGCAGAATAGGTTTCTGAGTTTTTGGGGATTTTCTCGAAAATGACTGTAACAATTTGTTGTGGCTTGGTCCGCAGAGCTGTGAAGCATAAGAGATATCTTCTGTGACAGCCTGCTTATTCTTGTGGTCATCGACCGGTTTCGGGCGTTTGCCCGACAGTGTGATAACATAGACTTGCACTTATGCTAGGACAAATGAGTGAAATTCGAAGTTTAAAGAAAATTTGTCATTTTATGTATATAATTGTATTAACAGGAGTAAGAGAAAGTCGTGTGAGTATTTCTGACTTTTTTGTTTAAATTAAGACATTTCGACCTCTGAGACTTGTCAGAGCACTGCCGGCCTCCAAGACATATTCTCTCGTTACAGACCGAACAATGCCCATAACAAGACCGTGAACTGTAGAGATATTCTGGGGCGAGGAATCTACTTTTATCTACAGTGCTGACTTAACACTGCTGGTCTTTCGCGTTCCAAACAGAGTGCGCTACCATGCGCTAATCTTGCCCCTGTATACAGTAAGTAAACAAAGTTCTAGTGGGTCGAATCATGACCGAATCAGTAAATTAATCACTCTCCATCTTAAGTTCACCGCATTTCTCCCTCAAGCTTGTAGAGGTGCAAACCAAAGAGCGCATCCACGAACTGGAAGGAGAAGTTAAAGAGAGTAAGGGCTAGTCCAGACTGTATAAAAAGAGTACTTGACCACTCACTCCATAATCATTGAGTCAACCGTCAACATTCAACTTACTTTGTTCTCATACTGTCACTCAGCCAGCCAATCTGCCACTCTCTTCTAATGCTACCATATTCGCACTCTAGAATATTACAGTGTAAAGTCCTTGCAGTGTTAATTATTCGCAGTCAATACAAACTGTTAGGTGCAATCGAATTTATAATCGATAATGGAATGGTTAGGATAACCGGGGAGTAGTGGTGATGGTTATATATTATGATGTTATGTGAATATTATTTTGGTTCTTAATTAATGTGTTTTTGTTTGTTTATTTGAGTTCTCTTTGTGTGTAAATGATCTTTAATCAATAAAATTTTATGTTCTATTGTACTTAAATACATTTTGTGTTATCTACTGCCTTTTCCATTTAATGTGTTGAGAATTGGTTTATATAAGTACTCAACAAAATTTGGCGACCGTGACAGGATATTATTTAAAAATGGAAGAGGCTGTAAATTCTAGGAAATTCATTAGAATATCATTTACCAAAACTGTTAACAAAGTTGCGGAACTTCAAAAACAAAATAATCTCAGCTTGTTAGAATTTAAAACTCAACTGGATTTACTGGAAGATAAATTCAAAGAATTGAAAAGGCTCAATAATGAAATTTATGAGGCAATGTTGACAAACTCGGATGTTAAAGAACAGGCTGTTGAAGAGGATATAGAGCAATGTGATAAGTACCATATTACTTATAGTAGATTAAAAAATGAATATTTGGCTTTAGTTAATTGTAATTTTAATATTAATACTAATAGCATGCCTGTCAAACAGGAAGTAAAAGGCATTAAAAGGCCTTATAAATTACCTACGTTAGAATTTAAAAAACTTAGTGGTGACCTTAAAGAATGGCTACCTTTTTGGTCGCAGTTTAAAAAAATTCATGAGGATAAAAATATGGATTCTGCAGATAAAATACAATACTTATCTCAAGCCACTATTGCTGGATCGAGAGCTAGAGATTTGGTTGACAGTTTTCCTGCAACCGGAGAAAATTATGAAAAGGTTGTAGAGTGTTTAAAGTCCAGATTTGGAAAAGAAAATTTATTAGTACAAGTTTATATAAGGGAGTTAATTGGACTCATCTTACAAAACTCTGTGAATGAAAGTATTCCATTATTTAAATTATACGATAAACTTGAATGTCATTTAAGGTCTCTACAAACTCTTAACGTTACCACCGACAAATGTGCATGCATTATTTTGCCTTTAGTTGAATCGTGCATACCACAAGACATCCTTAAGGCATGGCGGAGGCATGAAGGGATAGCGGTCAATGTAGAAATGGAACAAGAAAAGGAATGTTCTAGTGAGGAAAGACAATTAGAAAATTTAATGGCATTTATTAAGCAGGAGGTTGAGAATGAACAAAGATTAGCTCTAGCAGCGGCTGGTTTTGGGATCACAAAAGCGAAGCCAAATGTTAAATGCAAAGATAGGGGTAAAATCTTACCTGTAGAAGACATACCTACTGCCGCAGGTTTGCTTACCGCAGCTAAGGAAATGATAGGATGTGTGTTTTGTGGAGGACGTCATATTTCTACAAATTGCTTTTCAGTAAAGAAAATGTCTGTTTCACAGAGAAAGAGTATTTTGGAGAAGAGTAAATGTTGCTTCATTTGTTTAAAAATAGGACATCAAGCTAGAAATTGCAAGGTGCAAAAAGAATGTTTGTTCTGCGACAAAAAGCATTCTGTTATGATTTTGAACAGCTGGAGAAGGCGAAATATGATGAAAAGAAGGATCCAAAACTAGAAGAAAAAAGGGAAGAGATCAAGCCAATTCCCAAGGATCATTCATTGACTGCTTTAGCAAATACACAAGAGGTATTATTACAAACATTAATGATAACTTTAAGAAGTAATACTACAAAACGTAAAGTTAGAGCAATTTTTCGATACAGCATCCCAACGTTCATATATCACGAACAAGACTGCGAGGGAAATGAATTATGAACCTAAAGAAATCAGCAAGTTCAACATTTGTTGTTTTCTTATAAAATTAAGTTTTTTATTGTTGAACCTAATCTTCGGGTGGCTAAATCATAATTATCGGCCAGAGGGGGATGAGCTTGTATCCAGGGTAAATGCACTATGTACCTCCCCTCTTCATCAACAGTAACAGTTTCTAAAAAATGTTGCTGCACTGCTTGTTCAACTTCTAATTTATTCTTTTGCTCTAGAGGCTCTTTAATACCTAATGTGTCCAAAGACCATAAATCTGTGATATTCGACTGCTTCACTAACATGGACGTGACAATCATTCCGATGCTTTCTTTTCGTTGTGAAATTGGCAATCGACCATAACGGTCCACCCTAGGTAGGTCTCTACTGCAACCAAACCTGACCGTAATTTTTTATGTCGCCCTGTCAGCAACTTTCCAGCAACGTCCGCACCGATTAATATTTCTATGGGGCCTTCTTGGTCACAAAAAACCATTTCTTCATCTTTTATTTCTTGTAAGCATGGTCCCGAGTCAATAGAAGCTACTGAACTACAGATAATAGGCTGATCCAACGCATCGAAATTACAGTGGTACGTCTCTTCTAGATTAGATAAATATATCTTATAAACGTGATGCTCCATGATTCCGGTTGAGCTGCCCCCAAACAACAAATGTTGAACTTGCTGATTTCCTTTAGGTTCATAATTCATTTCCCTCGCAGTCTTGTTCGTGATATATGAACGTTGGGATGCTGTATCGAAAATTGCTCTAACTTTAGGTTTTGTAGTATTACTTCTTAAAGATATCATTAATGTTTGTAATAATACCTCTTGTGTATTTGCTAAAGCAGTCAATGAATGATCCTTGGGAATTGGCTTGATCTCTTCCCTTTTTTCTTCTCGTTTTGGATCCTTCTTTTCATCATATTTCGCCTTCTCCAGCTGTTCAAAATCATAACAGAATGCTTTTTGTCGCAGAACAAACATTCTTTTTGCACCTTGCAATTTCTAGCTTGATGTCCTATTTTTAAACAAATGAAGCAACATTTACTCTTCTCCGAAATACTCTTTTTCTGTGAAACAGACATTTTCTTTACTGAAAAGCAATTTGTAGAAATATGACGTCCTCCACAAAACACACATCCTATCATTTCCTTAGCTGCGGTAAGCAAACCTGCGGCAGTAGGTATGTCTTCTACAGGTAAGATTTTACCCCTATCTTTGCATTTAACATTTGGCTTCGCTTTTGTGATCCCAAAACCAGCCGCTGCTAGAGCTAATCTTTGTTCATTCTCAACCTCCTGCTTAATAAATGCCATTAAATTTTCTAATTGTCTTTCCTCACTAGAACATTCCTTTTCTTGTTCCATTTCTACATTGACCGCTATCCCTTCATGCCTCCGCCATGCCTTAAGGATGTCTTGTGGTATGCACGATTCAACTAAAGGCAAAATAATGCATGCACATTTGTCGGTGGTAACGTTAAGAGTTTGTAGAGACCTTAAATGACATTCAAGTTTATCGTATAATTTAAATAATGGAATACTTTCATTCACAGAGTTTTGTAAGATGAGTCCAATTAACTCCCTTATATAAACTTGTACTAATAAATTTTCTTTTCCAAATCTGGATTTTAAACACTCTACAACCTTTTCATAATTTTCTCCGGTTGCAGGAAAACTGTCAACCAAATCTCTAGCTCTCGATCCAGCAATAGTGGCTTGAGATAAGTATTGTATTTTATCTGCAGAATCCATATTTTTATAGTAGGGTAAAAATGTATGTTCCAGAACACTTTTCCACCCCCCCGGCCCACTCCCTCGTCAGGCCGAATCGCAGTTTTTGCCCCCCACCACAAGCCGCCCTTCCTCGGCTGCTCTATAGGTGTGCTGATGGGTAGAGTGAGGTGTATATAGCTGTCTTTTTCTATTCAAGGCCAGTTGCTTATTGCATTTTAATGTTTATTTTTATCTTTTTTTTTTTTTGTTTAATTGCCCTGCCCCAGTAATAGTGCATTGTCCCCCACTGACGTCAAAATAGATTAGTTAGCGCACTGGTTGACCTTGTTCAATTAGAATTTTTTTTTTTTTTAGTTCAAATCATCTAAGTAAGAAAGGGTTATATATAAAATTGTACCACCTTTAAGGAAGCTCAGTTAGTAAAATGGCGGTAGAGTGGAAAGAGATATCAGCGAGTGATAATTATATTAGGTTTGTTTCAACATATCCAACCATCACGCTCACCGATTTGGATTTAGTACTGAGTTATATCAATCTGTACCGCGTTTTAAAATCTTTAGAAGAATATACTAAAGAATATACTGTTATGGCAGCTAATAAACATTATATAAATTGTGTTTGGTCAAATCCAAAACAAAAAGTGGGACCTGATAATTGTCCTTGTTCACATATTGCTTCTCTAGCACACTGTATTAACAGAGATTTAAATGAGCTGTTCCGCGAATAGTGGGGGAAGTAAATATAGTTGAGAAGTAGTGTGTGACATCCTATCCTAGTTTGCGATCATATCTCAAGATGGCAAGTGGTATAGGATTGCAGCTTACAACCTGCTTCTCGCTCAACACCAGCAATTCAAAACAATTAGTGACAGGTCTTTCTGAAGAAGGTGAACCACTTATAGCATTAAAAACAAAAAAATCAGTTATCTATTTGAATGATGAAGATTGGACAATTCTCCAAGATAGCAAGCAAATATGTGATGATTTTTTTGGTAAAAAATACGGATCTTCTATGTCCGATATTCAGTTGAAGCATTCATCAGTTTTCTTTGAGAACTTCACCCATAAAACTATGGTTATCCAGGGGAAACCATCATGGCTTGAAGAACTCCTCAAATATCAACCTCCGAAGATCAATTTATTAAGAAGTGAATATTTTAAACTAGTTACTGTAATTGAAGATGTTAATAAACAAGTCAGTTATTTAATAAAATTATTGAACTATGATTTTTTCTTTAACAAAAATGTAACAACTGCTGAATAAATTTGTTATATCAGATAGATAGTTTTATTTATTTTCCTGAACTGGTATCAACAAGGAGGTTAATAAAAATAAATACTCAATTTTATATGAACTTTATTAAGCTACTAAATCTTTTACATTTATCCAAGAAGGTTTCTTGAAACCTAACCACTTTACATACAGCTTATTACTTTTACGTCTCAGTATTTTTTCTACAAGATATACATCTTTATATTTAGTTTTCTGCAGCTCCTGAGTGTAAAATGCACCTTGAATGGGCTGTCCTGTCAAATCTTCCAACAAATAAGTATATGGAATTGTGTTGCGAACATTTTTAATTTTAAATATTTCTGTACTCCAGTTGGGCGTATATCCTCTAGTAAATATAGTTCTTCTTTTCGAGATACGTACATAGTCTCCTTCTTCAAAACGTTGTTTATCTTTTCGTTTTACATTAGAAGAGTAAACATTAGCTAGTAAGGATGCTTCATTGGTAGGATTTACTTCTGATGGTGTCATACCAATCGTACGGTGTACTTTGCTATTGTAGGTATTTATGAGATCAGGTAAATGTTTTGTATAATTGTAGTTTCCTCTAAGACTAAACAACTGATACATCATAGATTTGAAGGTTCTATTAAACCTTTCAACAATTGAACTTTTAATCTGGCTGTAAGTACTGTAGTGATTAATGTTGTGCTTCTTCATAGCTTCTTGAAGGAAGCATTGTAGAACTCTTTCCCATTATCTGTCTGAATATTTTTGGGCACTCTACC
This sequence comes from Triatoma infestans, assembly GCA_011037195.1. Taxonomy (NCBI): domain Eukaryota; kingdom Metazoa; phylum Arthropoda; class Insecta; order Hemiptera; family Reduviidae; genus Triatoma; species Triatoma infestans. The sequence goes on along the minus strand of JAAEAF010006048.1, from coordinate 22,533 downwards.
ACTTGAATAAAAAATATTGTCCATTGCGTGAGTGATATCCTGAGCGCCTTTGGATTTAACAGGTTCTACCCAGGCATATTTTGAAAAACAATCAATTACTGCTAATATGTATTTGTAACCACTATTTTGGCGAGCATATGGTATCATTTCTATTAAATCAGCTTACCATAAATCATCTATACCTTTGAGCAGTGTACGTCTTCGAGGGTAGCGTACACGTGCTTGTCTATGAAGTTCCGTAACTACAGCTTTTTTGGAAGACATTGCCCCTTATAGCACCTTATCCTTTACAGAATTTTTTCGCATCTGATATTTATTTCTAAAATATAAGTATTATATTTATTCTTAACACTTACTTAATCAAAAACTGTTTTTAGCTGATAGGCTGTTAAAGGAGTATTCGGATTGAATGCATTCAGTCTATTTATTATTGTTTCAAATAAGCGTTGTACATATTTCTGAGTCACTAATTTTCTAGCCTCATCATAAGTTTCTAATAGGTACTTTTTGGATACAAAATGTTCGTTTAGATAGTTTTGAATGTATAATTTGGTTGGTAAATCTAATTGATCTATATAATTTTCCAAGTATGTTTTAGAAATTAAGTCATTTTTACCAGAAGTATTTAAGTTAGTTACATATTTTTCCAGATATCTCTTATTAACAGCATCAGAACCCCTTAAAGCGTCACTCACCCCGATTAAGCGTTTATTTTCAAAGTCGATATAATCACCATCTTCATCGTCACTTGCGTGAAATACTTTCTTGATTTCAGGTAATGATCTACCAAATTTGTCGACCGACATGTTATTTGGCGCTGTGTTAAGTTAACACTGAACAGTTAATCAAAATTTTACCAGTTTAATAAATAATATCAGCCTCTCTCAGCTCTTCAATTATAGAGTGAATTTCATTTTCATGCCCTGTATGACCTGCACTAGTTGAGGCGTATAGCAGCCGAAGTCGTTCAACCAGTTCGTTAGGATCATCCCAGTATTCATAAATACTTTGACCTTCCCTCATACCTTTACCAACAGTTGGCCTTGGTCTTGGTCCTTATGATGATTTAAATGTCAATTTTTCTAAAAATTATTTCAGTTTTCTGTATTACATGTATCAAAATTTTCAACACAGTTACTATGGAAAAGCAAACCAACCTCTCATGTCTAAAAATCACTTTAAAGATTATGCACCTATTATTGTAATTGACTGTTCCCGTCAGTCGGAAGCAATTAGATCATCTTCCGTTGACATCAGGTTAGAGATGGAATGTACTGAAGCTTTCAAGGCCAATACCACTGCATATGCTTTAATTTTACATGACAGCCTCGTGGAATATAATCCTTTATCTGGTATTGTTAGAAGAATGTAACTTGTTTTGGTAGGGGGAGGAATGAGTTGATATATAAATTGAGGTACAATAAAGAGTAACTAGTAGTTCGTCAATATGTGCGCTGCAGTAATAGATGTGCAAGGTTATCAAAGCTGCGAGCATGGATTCATCGTCAAGGAGTTGGCTATTGTTAACTTGACTGGTCTGGAGAAGCAATGGTTATTCAAACCCCCATCCTATGGAAATCCATACCTCCCAATAGATGGGTATATAGAAATCTTCATGGGATCGGAAGGGGAATTGGAGATACTGACTATTCTGAATTTGATGATGTTTTAAGGAATGAAACTAAAAAATATCACTACCTTTTTGCAAAAGGAGATGAAAAGTGTAAATTCCTAGGAGATATTATTGAAAAAACTGTATTCAACCTACAGGATTTTGGCTGTCCTAGCCTAAAACAATTATGTCCACATCATCACTTTCCCAAATGTGACTATCATAATGAAACTAAATATAACTGTGCTCTACACTTCGCTAAAATATTAGTTTCTTGCTTTTGACCAACTACTCAAAGGTAGATTTTACCAATTCTGATGTTAGGGAGAATACGTTCAAAGGCTGGAAAACAACTCTAAGTCCGGAATTACTAGCCTTTAATGGATTCATCAAGATCAGAAACAATTGTGTTCAGTGAGTGTATTGTGGACTGCAACTTTCAGAAAAGACACTTAAAGAATGTCCTTGTAAATTACATATTTTACATAATAAAAACTGTACATGGTTCCTAAAACATGGAATAAAATAGTTTTTTAAATAATTTTTTTGTTTTTTCTTCTTTGACCTTATATTATTAGTTTTCAAGTTTTACTTTAACCGCTGGCGAGTTGCCTTATAGACTGTTTCAACAATGTAAAAAGAAAAAAAAAATCTGATATCTTTCAGCCTTCATTGAACGCATTTGTTAAAATAGTTAACAATAGACCAGAGTACCGCGACGATTGATTAGTTTTTTAGCTTATTAAAATTAGAATAGATTAGAGTAGTTTAGTGGAAATACATAAAATTTTATATATATTACCTTGGATTTGTATTTATGATACAATAAACAATGAAATACAATACAATACACTGATAATAAACAATACAATGATAATAAAAAAGAATAAATATAATATAATATAACATATAATTGATCCCTAAATATGAAGTCGTCACATGTACAAATATCACTAGTTTTATTAATTATGGGGGCTAGTCATCTCACGGCTCAAAAACAATATTAAAGTCCTTATAGCTAAATATTATAATAACTTAGCCCCTCGATGTCATCTCACAGCTCAACAGAAATATTAAAGTCCTTAGAATGTTTCTAACAATACATAAAAAAGATACAAAGTCTTTATTCATAGTCTTAGAATGTTTCTAACAATACGTAAAAAAAACACAAAGTCTTTATTCATAGTATATGATAATATATTTAATGTTTCTAGCTAAATATTATAAAAAATTAGCCCTCAACTTGCATTTCATTTCACGGCTCAAAAACATTATTAAAGTTCTTAGAATGTTTCTAACAATACATACAAAAAAAAATCAAAGTCTTTATTCATAGAATAGGATGATAATATATTTAGCCGCCTAGTCTAGGATGTCATCTCACGGCTCAAAAGCAATATTATGGTCCTTAGAATGTTTCTAGCTAAATATTATAAGTGTAAACATAATTTAATTTAAACATGAACATAAACATAAAAAACACGAAGTATTTGTTCATCGTATATCATATCAAAAAATATTAAAGTGCTTAGCTAAATATTATAAAATATTAGCCCCAGTCTTGTATGTTATCTCCCGGCTCAAAATCAATATTAAAGTCCTTAGAATGTTTCTAGCTAAATATTATAAGTATAAACATGAATAGAATCCATAAAAAATACAAGTATTTGTTCATCGTATTGTATGATAATATATTTAATGTTTTTAGCTAAATATTATAAAATATTAGCCCTAGTCTTGGTACGTCATCTCACGGCTCAAAAACGATATGAAAGTCCTTAAAATGTGTTTAGCTAAATATTGTATCTAACTATAAATAAAAAAAACAAAGTCTTTGTTCATAGTATTGGATGATAATATATTTAATGTTTCTAGCTAAATATTATAAAAACTTAGCCCTCGACTTAAAAAAACAAAGTCTTTATTCATAGTATAGGATGATAATATATTTAATGTTTGTTGCTAAATATTATAAAAACTTAGCCCGCGACTTGGATGTCACATCTCACGGCTAAAAAACAATATTAAACTGCTTAAAATGTGTTTAGCTATATATTATAAAAACATAGTCTTGGATGCATCTCACAGCTCAAGGAAAATTTTACAGTCCGTAGAATGTTTCCAACAATACATAATAAAAACAAAGTCTTTGTTTATGGTATTGGATGATAATATATTTGGCCCTAGTCCTGGGATGTCATCTCACGCCTTAACAAAAATATTAAAGTCCTTAGAATGTCCTTAGAACAATACATAAAAAAATCAAAGTCTTTGTTCATAGTATAGTCTAACAATACCTAAAAAACACAAAGCATTTGTTCATCGTATTGTATGATAATATCAGAAATTATTAAAGTCCTTAGCTAAATATTATAACCACTTAGCCCTCGAGGTGGATGTCATCTCACGGCTCAAAAACAATATTACAGTCCTTAACATGTTTCAAGCTAAATATTACAAAAACTTAGCCCTAGTCTTGTATGCCATCTTACGGCTCAAAAACAATGTTAAAGTCCTTAGAATGTGTTTAGCTAAATATTATAAGTGTAAACATAATTTAAACATGAACAAAATATCAAAAAATATTAAAGTGTTTAGCTAAATATTATAAAATATTAGCCTGCGACTTGGATGACATTTCACGGCTCAAAAACAATATTAAAGTCCTTAGAATGTTTCAAGCTAAATTTTACACAACTTAGCCGCATGTCCGTATGTCATCTCACGGCTCAAAAACACTTATTAAAGTCCTTAGAATGTTTCTAACAATTCATAAAAAAAACAAAGTATTTGTTCATCGTATTGGATGATAATATCAAAAAATATTAAAGTCCTTAGCTAAATATTATAAAATAGTAGCCATCGACTTGGATGACATCTCCCGGCTCAAAAACATTATTAAAGTCCTTAAAATGTTTCAAGCTAAATATTACACAACTTAGCCGCATGTTCTGTATGTCATCTCACGGCTCAAAAATGATAATAAAGTCCTTAGAATGTGTTTAGCTAAATATTATAAGTGTAAACATGAATAGAATCCATAAAAATGCACAAAGTATTGAATATCAACAAATATTAAAGTCCTTAGCTAAATATTATAAAATGTTTGCTCACGACTTGGAAGCCATCTCGCGGCTCAAAAACATTATTACAGTCCTTAGAATGTTATTAACAATACATAAAAAAACACAAAGTCTTTATTCATAGTATTGAATGATAATTTATTTAATGTTTTTAGCTAAATATTATAAAATATTAGCCCTAGACTTGGATGACATCTCACGGCTCAAAATCAATATTAAAGTCCTTAGAATGTGTTTATCTAAAATATTATAAGTGTAAACATAATTTAAACATGAACAAAATATCAAAAAATATTAAAGTCTTTAGCTAAATTTTATAAAATATTAGCCCTAGTCTTGTATCTCATCTCGCGGCTCAAAAATGATAATAAAGTCCTTAGAATGTGTTTAGCTAAATATTATAAGTGTAAACATGAATAGAATCCATAAAAATGCACAAAGTATTGAATATCAAAAAATATTAAAGTCCTTAGCTAAATATTATAAAACATAAAACTTAGCCCTAGTCTTGTATGCCATCTCCCGGCTCAAAAACAATCTTAAAGTCCTTAGAATGTGTTTAGCTAAAATATTATAAGTGTAAACATGAACAAAATATCAAAAAATATTAAAGTGTTTAGCTAAATATTATAAAATATTAGCCCTAGTCTAGGATGTCATCTCACGGCTCAAAAGCAATATTATGGTCCTTACAATGTTTCTAGCTAACTATTATAAGTGTAAACATAATTTACTTTAAACATGAACATAAACATAAAAAACACAAGTATTTGTTCATCGTATTGAATATCAAAAAATATTAAAGTGTTTAGCTAAATATTATAAAATAGTAGCCCTAGTCTTGTATGCCATCTCCCGGCTCAACAACATTTTTAAAGTCCTTAGAATGTGTTTATCTAAAATATTATAAGTGTAAACATGAACAAAATATCAAAAAAATATTAAAGTCTTTAGCTAAATTTTATAAAATCTTAGCCCTCGTCTTGTATGCCATCTCGCGGCTCAAAAATGATAATAAAGTCCTTAGAATATTTCTAACAATACATTAAAAAAGCAAAGTCTTTATTCATAGTATTAGATGATAATATATTTAATTTTTGTAGCTAAATATTATAAAACAGCCGCATGCCTCGCATGCCATCTCCCGGCTAAAATAATTTTTTTTTCCCTGACAAATTTCGGCCTTATATTTTCAAGCTAAATATTATAAAACATAGCCGCAGGTCAGGCATGCTCAAAAACAATGTTAAAGTCCTTAGAATGTGTTTAGCTAAAATATTATAAGTGTAAACATGAACAAAATATCAACAAATATTAAAGTGTTTAGCTAAATATTATAAAATAGTAGCCCTCGAGTAGGATGACTTGGCACGGCTCAAAAGAATTATTAATATCCTTAAAATGTGTTTATCTTATTTTTATTATTATATTTACAAATTATTATGGGCCAGCTCGCTTAGAGCTTTACACATAGGGCTATTGAAAGATAAAGAAACAATAAAACAAAGATGAGTTTTTTCAGAGATCTTGATACAGTCTGGGTTTTAATCGTCTGGATGAAGTAGGCTCGCCTATGTGGTAATGTGAAGCTGAGGGTAGTGTGTGAAGCGTTAGGAAGAAATTGTCTGTAAGTTTAGTCATGTGTGTGTATATATCTGGCATGTCAAGTTCTCTGTGTGTTTGTGTGTTTCTGACAAACCAGGGAGCGTTAAGTGCAATTCGCAGTACCTTGTTTTGGAAGGTCTGCAATCGTTTTGTCAGTGTGTTGGTAGCTGTTATCCAAACTGGACAGGCGTATGTCAGGAGAGGTCTAAGGAGAGTTTTATAGAGTAGTGTGGTGCAGGAGTGTTTGAGTGGTGTGTTTCTGTTAATGAGTGGGTAGAGTTGTTTCAGTCGGGTGTATGCTTGTTGCAGTTTAGTGTTAATGTGTAGTCTCCAGGTGAGTCTTGTATCAAGGATTACGCCCAGATAATGTGTGTTTATCTAAAATATTATAAGTGTAAACATGAACAAAATATCAAAAAATATTAAAGTGTTTAGCTAAATATTATAAAATAGTAGCCCTCTACTTGGATGACAGTTCGCGGCTCAAAAACAATGTTTTTGAAGTGCTTAGAATGTGTTTATCTAAAATATTATAAGTGTAAACATGAATAAAATATCAAAAAATATTAAAGTGTTTAGCTAAATATTATAAAACATAGCCGCAGGTCAGGCATGCCCATCTCCCGGCTCAAAAATATTTTTTTTACCTTAGACTGTTTTCAAGCTAAATATTATAAAACATAGCCGCATGTCTCGCATGCCATCTCCCGGCTCAAAAATATTTTTTTTCCCTGGTTATAAAATCAGATGGGGGTCTCATCGTAATTTTGTAGCCGCGCGCCAGACCCCTGCCTTCGGGCGTAAATTCATAAGTGCCTGGGGCTCAGAAATTTTGCCGCCAGAACCGGTAATAACCATCTACTGTCAACATTGCCTCATAAATTTCATTATTGAGCCTTTTCAATTCTTTGAATTTATCTTCCAGTAAATCCAGTTGAGTTTTAAATTCTAACAAGCTGAGATTATTTTGTTTTTGAAGTTCCGCAACTTTGTTAACAGTTTTGGTAAATGATATTCTAATGAATTTCCTAGAATTTACAGCCTCTTCCATTTTTAAATAATATCCTGTCACGGTCGCCAAATTTTGTTGAGTACTTATATAAACCAATTCTCAACACATTAAATGGAAAAGGCAGTAGATAACACAAAATGTATTTAAGTCCAATTGAAAATAAAATTTTATTAATTAAAGATCATTTACACACAAAGAGAACTCAAATAAACAAACAAAAAACACATTAATTAAGAACCAAAATAATATTCACATAACATCATAATATATAACCATCACCACAACTCCCCGGTTATCCTAACCATTCCATTATCGATTATAAATTCGATTGCACCTAACAGTTTGTATTGACTGCGAATAATTAACACTGCAAGGACTTTACACTGTAATATTCTAGAGTGCGAATATGGTAGCATTAGAAGAGAGTGGCAGATTGGCTGGCTGAGTGACAGTATGAGAACAAAGTAAGTTGAATGTTGACGGTTGACTCAATGATTATGGAGTGAGTGGTCAAGTACTCTTTTTATACAGTCTGGACTAGCCCTTACTCTCTTTAACTTCTCCTTCCAGTTCGTGGATGCGCTCTTTGGTTTGCACCTCTACAAGCTTGAGGGAGAAATGCGGTGAACTTAAGATGGAGAGTGATTAATTTACTGATTCGGTCATGATTCGACCCACTAGAACTTTGTTTACTTACTGTATACAGGGGCAAGATTAGCGCATGGTAGCGCACTCTGTTTGGAACGCGAAAGACCAGCAGTGTTAAGTCAGCACTGTAGATAAAAGTAGATTCCTCGCCCCAGAATATCTCTACAGTTCACGGTCTTGTTATGGGCATTGTTCGGTCTGTAACGAGAGAATATGTCTTGGAGGCCGGCAGTGCTCTGACAAGTCTCAGAGGTCGAAATGTCTTAATTTAAACAAAAAAGTCAGAAATACTCACACGACTTTCTCTTACTCCTGTTAATACAATTATATACATAAAATGACAAATTTTCTTTAAACTTCGAATTTCACTCATTTGTCCTAGCATAAGTGCAAGTCTATGTTATCACACTGTCGGGCAAACGCCCGAAACCGGTCGATGACCACAAGAATAAGCAGGCTGTCACAGAAGATATCTCTTATGCTTCACAGCTCTGCGGACCAAGCCACAACAAATTGTTACAGTCATTTTCGAGAAAATCCCCAAAAACTCAGAAACCTATTCTGCAAAGTCAAAAGCAATTTTTTTTCATGAAAAATCTGGAAAAGTCATTCAGTAAAAACCACGCCCGTACAGAAATGGATCATGAATCCAAAAGTAAAGTATCTGACAAGAAACTTTGAACCGTTTCTCACTGTAATATTTCAACGGATATCAAGCTTAAATGTCCACGATTTCCGTATTGAGAGATTTGTGCATACTATAATATACAAACATGTGCACACAAGCACTGGCTAACATATTCGTAAAGATTAATCGAAAATAATGCTAATATTAAGGGACCTCAAAATATATCATTCCGGCGCAAAATTCAATTTCGACCTCAACTTTCTCTTGAGCGTGTGGAACAAAGTTCCTTATTTTATGTTAATTAATTAACATATAGAAATAATTAAAAATCTATTCCAATTGTGAAATAAATTCTTTTTATATAAATCTTCTGTATACAATCAAGTAATAATGTTTGCAATTTAAGACGCTATTCATAACACCTCCTCTAGGGACGTAAACACTGCAAGTCATATTTGCTAATAAACAAAGGCTAAAGGTCAAATTAGTTCAAATATTTAGAATAATTTGAATAAGTTGGAAACAACTCATAATTCATTAATTTATATTAACAAACGATTTTTAATCAACTCCAAAAATATCTGTTTTCTTTTGCAATACATTTAATATTGATTGTTTATGAAATGCAAATTAATTAATTTTCTCCAGAAACTTTTTGTTAACTTTGTTAACATACTTTAGTTCGATGGAAAATTAAAAGGAAAAAAAATGAAGGAAAACAACTTTCCACTTTCCTTCTTATTTTTCGATTTTTTTTTTGCTGTTGTTTCCCGAACAAATTAACCCTTAATTATAAAAGTTTATCAAAAAAACTGAAAGGGAAAAATTTTTGATGATTTAAAATTAATCAAACAGCTGTTTAAGCATTGATTAGTAAACATAAGCATTGTAAAAGGAAGTGGATAGGAAGTTTTAAATTTCTTTTCATATTTCCAGTAATACGGAACTGCCACAAGACGCAAAAATATGTGTTTGTATAGATAATATTCTCTCAGTATGACCCTTTCTAGGTTCATCGTTCGCTCTCCAAATAGAACTAGCTCTACGAGAGCATAACAGGCACTCTGAGAATACCTTGGAATGCTTATGTCCCGCGACAAGTGGTTTCTTATTTTATAAGTTCGTTTTAAAATGAACTTATTACTTAAAAGTGTTAATGCTTACACCTTCAACATGTTGCCAACTAGACTAGCTATACTTCACCTCTGCAAACGAAAAGCCGATAGCAGTCAGTCCTTTCTTTTTGGGCCCAGTTCTGGCGACTGTAAACACTTTATCAAAGTTCCAAAGCCGAGTTCATCATTTACGTTCAGTGTTATTTTAAGAAATTAATTTCATGTTGAATGATTATTACCTATTATCAATGATGTCGTGAGTAAGTATTCAACAAATCTATTTTATAATTCCATTAATATCAAAAATTACTCTTTTACATGCAAATTTTGATGGTCATAATTTTAATTATTGATGCTGTAAATTTTTTTTAACGACAAACTTTACAATGTTAACCAATTATTTTCTCATTAAATGACGATAAAAAGTTGTCTTTAAAGAAATTAATTACCTGATACAGATGCACTCTCAAATGGCATGTCTAATATGTATGTAAACACTCACCTGAAATTAAGAAAAAATAATAATGTTATTTTATTGTTAGCCAAATATAGTAATAACTAATTGATAGGGTGTATAAAAAAAAAAATGAACGTTTTGTAATATACCCGTAAAAAGCAATTTTGTATTAATGCTCAAAATATAGCCCTTTGTTATTGACTGTTGTAAACCATCTTTCTGCCAACTATTGGATTCCTTGCTGATATCCTTCCATGCTTTGGAATCAAAAAATAGCATCCTGTATCAACTTCGATGGTTATTAAATTTTCTAACGCAAAGAAAGTGCCATGGACCGAAACGGAAAGAATATGTCATGGTATTCTGGGACAGGGTAGATGTAAAACAAATTCAATGCCATCAAGTTCTTCAATTTTTTTCTTTAGTATGACGAACGATGAGCGTTATCTTGCTGCAACAAAACCTGTTTGCGAGTGACCTAGAAAATGCTGGAGCCATCATGTTATTGACAGCAAAGGTCGGAATTAAGTCACAGAATTCATACTGTTCTATTTTCACTGTTCCTATGTTTACAATTATTATTAATTTACTAATGTAAGAGTTTATGTAAATATGCTGAAATGTAGCCTGACTCTTTTGTATGGGGATTAAAGTCTGTTAAAGAAGAAAAGGATATGTGAAAATATATCTTTCTGCAACAAATTCTGAGATCATTCTTAAAGTGTGGTCTGAAATGTTTCAACAATCCTCCGATATTATATTATATTTTACTAGTGAAATATTCTCATATAAAAGCAAAAGCAATGATAGTACGAAAGAAACCGAAGCCACAGGATAATGAGAATAATAAGAGTAAATAATCAAGCAGAGAGCAAGTAGATATCTTTAAATATCTAGGAGCGCACCTAAATGAAAACGGTTATATTGGCAGAATTAAAGCAGCCGAGCAGGTTATGAGACGCTATGAGGAGAGGCTTCCTGAATGGGCGAGAGGAGGAAAATAACACGAGAATGGCGTATATAAATCAATTTCAAAAAAACAAAGAACAAATCGGTGGTACGGGCATCAGAAATGAAATTCCCAAGAAAAATTGAAGACAAAACAAGGAGGTACCGTTACATAACCACCAGATCGAACTACGCCGTAAGGCCAGCCATAGAAACGAGCAGGTAGAGTAGGCACCTGGCTACTATCTTTGACTGCCTGAAACCAAAGACTGGGCTATCGATTTCCAGTCCAACATCGTTACATTTAGCCACATTCAGCTAAGGCTATCTCTTATGTTACTAAAGCACCATGCACGATTTCTTTCACAAACAAAATCTTCCACTCTTCCAAGACTTGAAATGGGAGAAAAAGAGCTCTAAAGAGACAAAGAAGAAAATTAAAAGCAACAAAAAAAAAAGATAAAAGAAAAAGGAACTGAAATGTTATAGCAGTTTCGTTATGTTGTAAGCAGCAACCAGGGATAGTGATCTCAATAAAGAATTGAATAAAAAATTAGCAATAAGGAACAGTAAATAGAAAAAAGCGATGAGATTTATGAAACAAAAGAATGGTGCGTAAAAAGGAAAGCCAAAAAAGAAAAAAACCAAAAGGACCATTATTGTGCTCTACAGCTGCACCATTTCCGCTTTCTTTTAAAAGTGAGAAAAAAACTGGTAGTATTCTTTTTAAAATACTTCGAACTCTTTTTATTTCAACGGGAATAATATTATATTTTATTTTTGTTGCCCAGAATTAGCGAAATATTTTATCCTTGGCTTTTAATTTAGGAGGTTGAATGAATGGTTTTCTCTTGCTACTGTTAAAGGAACTATTGCCTTCTGGTCAAAATGTCGAAATTGAGTTTATATGGGAAATATACATGTTTTAAGAGGTGAGGGATGCCGCGTGAGGTTGTACCATACCCAGCAGCCATGACACCCTAAGGTAATTATTGCTTTAAAATTAACCATTAATTTTAAAATTTAATGAAAGTGTAATAAAATTTGAAGGATAAGAAAATGTTTAGAATTTCGATTCATTTCAATGTTGGAAACACGTTTTGTATGAATACTTCCTTTCACTTTTTTACTTGAATATTAAATTTTTCACTTAAATAGACTTTTCACCGGAAATACAGGTTTGAAGGCACCTCAGTAGAAATAAAATAAAAAATCTGGTGTGAAACACTTACACAACTTTCTCTTACTCCAGTTCTCAAAATTACAATTGACAAATTTTATAATTTGTGTACAAAATTTAATGAAATTTGTCGAAAACTGAAAAAAAAACTGTTCAGTAAAGCGCACTTCCGGTTTACTAACTTTCTAGAAACTCGGAATTTTGGCCATCTATTTATTTCAAATTAATTTTGTTTGGATGATAGAATTGTATAATCAACTATGATAGCACTTTAGAGGAAGCTGTAACCTCACCCCTCCCCTAAAAGTGCCCATAAATAAATTTTCCCAGAGAAATGTTTTAAATAACAGATTTAGATCTTTGCATGCTTAGTTTATATAAGTAGTTTCAAGAAAATTGTCGGAGCCATTTTTGAGAAAATCGCTAAAAAGTAAAAAAATCATTTAGTAAAGTGTTAAAACAAGCGCACTTCCGGTTATCCGATTCTTTTCAAACTCGGAATTTCAACAACATATTTAATTCTAATTAACATTATTTAGGTGATAGAATTGGCTAATAAACTAAAATAGCACTTTAGATGAAACCCTACCCCTTCTCCACTCCATTTTGACCAGAAGTGCCCTTAAATGAATTTTCCCGGATAAAGATTCAAATATAAGTTGTAGCTGTTAGTATGTTGAGTTGATATCCCAAGTTTGAAGAAAATCATTGGAGCCATTTTGGAGAAAATTGCAAAAACGTAAAAAAAAACTAGTAATGTAGTACTTCCCGTTGAGAAATTTTGACAGATGACCCACTATCGAATCCCATGGTGGTAACTAAACGGAATATCAAGTTTGAACTTTCCACGATTTTTCGTTTTTGAGCTATGCTGTTCACATACATACATACAAACGCACACACACACAGACCATTTGCTAAAAACCACTTTTTTGGACTCAGGAGACCTCAAAACGGATATTTCCGGTGAAAACTCAATATCGAAAATTTGACACGATTACAATATTTCCTCGTACTAAGAGTAAGAGAAAGTAAAAAGTGTATTTTAAATTTATAATTTTTTTTTTTTTAATACGTTATTCCAAGAAAATAGATTTTGGAAAGTTTCTAGGAAAGAGTAACGTTCAGTTTCCTCTAAAGTGCCATTTGATTACTATGTATGGTTCTGCCACCTTTATTATATTGAGGTATATTAAGATACTCGGTTAACCGTATGTGCAATTTTTTCAGTTGAATTTTTCAGTTTGTTACAATTTTTTTTTTTTTAATATTGCTTCAATGGTTTTCATTAAACTTTGAATGCACTGCAGATATACAAATCGTTACTTTCATTTGGAACTTTTTTCTAAAAAAATTGGCTTCAAATATTACTGTTTTCTTTTTCTGTAAATGTGTAATTAGGAAATCCTTTCCTACTTACTCTAACTCTTTTCAAAGTGTTATTCAGGAAGCATAATCATTTTAGGTAGTAGGACAAAACAGGGTCAAGTAAGTTGAAGAATTATATTTTGTATCTTCTCTATTAAACTGTTTTGTTTGTGTGTGTGTGCGTGTGTGTGTGTGTGTGTGTGTGTGTATGTGAGAGCTAGCATGATAACCTAATACGCATGCGCAACGGGCACATACGCAGATCCATATTCATGGACAGACAGACATACACCTATTTCCCCAGTTTATTCCCAAGGGACACATCAACTTTGGAGCTACATTGCACCTGGGAATGCTTGAAATAAGGAAATTAGGTAACACATCTGCCAGCTACCTAACGGGACCGAGAGATCTCTAATAAATACCTACTATACCAAACTATATAAGGTAAAAGGTAGATCTTACCGCTTCCTACTTCTACTGCCACCTCTCTCGTCTTAAGGGACTTGAGAGATGGCCACTTTCTCTACTCATATCACTTAGTTTCAGGACATCACTGTATAACTTAGTTTACTGCAAAATTCCATGTTTACTTTCTCTATCTATGGTAAGAGGAATTATTGCGATTATTCCAAATTGAGTTTATCACCAAAAATACATGAGTTTTGCGATTCCTAAAGTACGAAAAAATTGTTTTTTAGCGAATTGTCTGTGTGTGTGTGTGTGTGTCTGTGTAATTTTATTTATTTATTTTTTAATTTTAGTTCTATTTGCCTGAACATATAAAAATACAAAAGGTACGTCAAACAATACATTCTTTGCCATAAGATAATATAAACAAGGTTTCATTCAAATGACTGATATACATACTCTTGGTGAAACACCGAACTTTAAACACCAACAAATTAATACTAACTATCCACTTTAGTCGAAGTCGTCTGTGCACCAGTTTGCATTGGTGAATTCTTTTCGCAATAAAAACAGTTGGTTATAACAAACGTTTTGAAAATTGTCTCGAATTTTTAAAAAACAGGCACATTCGCAGATCCATACTCACGTACAGGCAGACACACACATATTCCCCTAGTTTATTCCCAAGTGACACATTAACTTTGGAGCTACATTGCACCTGGGAATGCTTGAAATAAGAAAATTGTGTAAGCCATCTAACTAATGGGACGAGGGATCTCTAATAAATATCTTACCTACCGCAACTGGCTAACTACCTAACTATCGCAACGGTCTTCTATTCACTGGTTAACTGTCTGCTTGAAATAAGGAAATTGTGTGAGCCATCTAACTAATGGGACCGAGAGATCTCTAATAAGTACCTTACCATATCGCAACTGGCTAACTACCTAACTATCGCAACGGTCTTATATTCACTGGTTAACTGTCTTTGCAAACCATTTTTGTTAACAAAAACCTCAATGCTGATCTGACTCACGTAATAAACCAGAAGACAGCGCCAACAACATTGGACAAACCATGAAACATTGAACATTTAACATCACAAATCCGCAGAAATTAAAATAATTTTCTGAGAAAATTATAAAAAAAACTCAAGAACTTATTGTGTAAAGTTTGTGGTGGATGCAAGAAATATAAAAATATATTTAATTTGGAAAAATCAAAATTATGAAGAAAATATAATATTCACTTGTAAAAGAACTATTCAGGTAGAAGACCACTATTGTGTTTTAGAGTTCATGAACTTGATAGCATTGTTTACCTCTTCTTCTCACAGGGGAAGATTTGAAATAACAATTAGAAGACATTCCTTAAATATAGTTTGTTGTAGACCGAAGCAGAACACTTCAGGAATCGCTATCTTAGAATCAGTGCAGTTCCATAATATATTAATACGATTATAATATCTTTGCAAATAACTTGTAGTTATTATTTTATTAGAATATATTTATTGTTAGCAGTGGTGACTACTTTCTTATTTCTGATACTTCTCTCTTAAACATATATACTTACAAGCCCTTTTACTAAACCGCTCGAGCTACACCAACTACTGCTACAAAACACACAACAACCCATCACACCAAAAACATTTCAAATTAAAAAAAATCAATTTTTCCAGGAAAATACAAAAGGAAAATAAAAATGATAGTTTGTATATGTGGAAGGTCTGAAGTGAAACGAAAACATTGCGTTTGAAGTGAACTCTCTGCACGAAATGGATAGATTTACGCTGACGATGGATGAAAATTCGAAACCGGTCAGGAACAAAATAAATGTGCATGACACGACGGATAAAGTACCAAAAATGATAGATATTTATGCATGTAGAAAGCTTAGAAAATCGTTGGCGCTGAGAAAATTGCAAAAAGAATAAAGTAAAGTTGCACTTCGGTGGATTTTGCACGAAGCTTTCTTGCCAGAAGTGGTGTTAACTAACTAAACAGGATACCACGTGCGATTTTTCTTTTGTTAGATATTTTGTTCACATAAACACCAGATCTTTCGCTAAAAACACTTTTTTCGAAATCAGGGGACTTCAAAACATATATTAAGTGGAAATTATTTCGAAAATTTGACACATTCGCAACTTCCGGTTATAAGGGGCGTAAGAGAAAGTGAAAATATGAGAACTGTGAATTTTGCAGTAAAAGGAAATCGTTTGAATGTTTCACATCATATTTTTATTTATTTTCTAAACAATAAGCCTCATCAACTGAACGATCTATTAGAGCTTAGTACCATGCTAGCTTTTGAATTATAAGATATATTAATTCAAATACATAAATTACGTTTCTAAAAAGTCACTCATGCATTCCGAAGCCCTATAGAGAAGTTAATTTGATGACTACATTAGACTGGAGTATCATTATTACTTACAAGTATATATATATATATATATATATCAGAGGAATGACAGAGTGGGACTGAGTGAGAGAAAACAACTGTCAAATAGGCAGTAGTGGTAGTATATATATATTACTTCATTAGTTTATCATACATAATTAACAAACCACTAGGTCTTTGTTTACATATAATTATCATCGTCACAAATATTACAAACACATATATATATGATATGTAATGGTATATTACCTACGTCAACATCAACAATAGCAACAACATACCATACAGCGCGCCAGAAAACACTGCCTTAATTCCTTAATACGTACCTAGAATCATTTCCTCGATCTCTTTGATTCGCTCATTCACATACTGACTCTCTAACAATCCACATTCTAAACTATTATTGTTGATTAAATATGTAGTGTATAATAGTCTTATTACCAACCCTTAATTGAACAATATGAGTAAATGAAATTTGAATGATTGTTCTTGATATGCTTTCTAAGTTGTTTACTTTTTAGTAGACTGTTGTGTTATATAAAGATGTTAGTGTAGTTAGTAGTTGTTTTTTTCTATTTATTTATTTACGTTGTTTTAAGTTAAACATAATGAATAATTTAATTGTGCGGGGGTAATATAATTATTGTAGCTACGGTTGGAAGGAATTAGTGCATAATAACCAACATGTTTATGACCAAAACAAAAAAAAAGTAAAGCTCGTTTCAGCTTATATAGTTAGTTTTCCTTTAATGCATTGGAGAAAGTGAAGCTAGGTTTGGGCGGAATTGGATTTATAATTGCGTAATGTCATGGCTAAATTCCAAATCCTAAACCAGGGATAACTTGAACTGTACAATATTTGGTACTATGATGGAATATCCTTGCTGAAGAAAGTAGCAAAAGGCTGATATTTGGGACGAGAAGAAGTAAACCAAAATAAGAGCATGTTTTGACAGGCATAATCCTAAATGCAACAGTTGTTCAACATTAACTAAATGCAACATAACATTCAACATTAACGATGAACAAGAAGAACTTGGAAATTATGCATGTAATTAACAAACCAAGAATAATATTGAATTAAATTCCAGTTATTAGAGATGAGAAGACGATATTCAGGACTAAATGAAAGCAGGTATTAGACCGTACAGATAAGCTAATATAGGCTATAAGTGCCAGGTATATATGTTTACAATAAAGTGATGACGTCAAGTGGATGGCGCGGTTGGATAAGATGAGAATGGAAATAGGAAGGAAGGAAGGAAAGGACTCAGGGTAGTGTGTTGGAAGTGAACTTTAATAGAAAGGTAAATGTACACCGGAACACTGTAGAGCAACTGGTCCATGTTACCCGACAACATCACTAGCCAAAACTCTGCTCAGTGAATGTATGTGCGTATGTACGTGTGTGTGTCTGTGTATCTGTGAGATGCTGGGTATAGTTCCAATTGTTGGGTGGATACGACTGTATTTTACTGAAGAGAGAGGGGCTGATAGTGAGTGAAAACAGGACTCAAGTTTAGTAAGGACTCACGGCTATTTCAGGACTGACTTGCTAGTTCCTCTACAAAATACAGTTCTCCCACCACCCTCTATCTCTTCTCTCTTGGAGTTACAAAGCTGCTAGTAGTCTTACCTGTGTATCCATATTATTTCACCCAGTCCGGCAAGTTAACTTCTGTATTAATCAATATTCTCTCTCTCTTTCTAACTTTAAGCGCCATAACTCAACAGAACCTGCCTGGATTGCCGTTCCTGTAAAACAACACGGCTACGGGAAGCCACATATGGTGGCGCCATCCTCGTCCCCCCCCCCCCCACATCACCACAAAACTAATAACTATGTGTAATTGTGTTTATAATAGTTATACAACTTTTCCCGGTGAAGGCAGACAATTTTCCGAACAAAATGCCCGATCCTGGGAGTTTTGATTGCACAAAATCTAGAAATAACAATAACAAAAAGTTTTCCATAACAATTTTTATCTGAAATTACCAATAACATTATTCATTTAATAATAACATTTCATTCTCGCCTGAATTATTAATTGGTTTAATATTTTGGTAAATGAAACACTTTATGTTTCACACAAAAATTCAATTACTTAATTTAGTTATCTTTCACATCTCCCTGCACCCAATTAAATTAAAAATTAATTTAAAATTGAGATTAGACAATTTATTATTATTATTAAAAACTTAAATTTTGCAATCCTCACAAAATTAGACCGCGCACAATTAAACATTTTTGAAAATAAAAAAATATGTGATGCAAAACTTGTCTCTCCCTGCAGTTATTGCAGGGCTGTTTGGTCATTTTCTGCAATCGTGGATTTTTTTTTTAAGAGAAAATTATCAGGGCATGCGAGTGCCGGCCCGAGCTTGGCCCGGTGCAAAGCCTTTCAATAATAATAATAATAATAAAACAGTTTCGAACAAGAAAATCATATTTTCATATTAAGTTATATTGTACAAATTGTTGTTATGGTACTTGCAAATTATAAATAATACTTCTAAATTACAAACTCATATATTTTTTTTTTATTTAAGGCGCGTCAGCATCTGTGGTCATTGTCACCCGGAGCCTTCTCAGTGTACTGCCGGCCTCCGGACAGTGTTCTCTCGTTAAGGACAGTGAGCTGTAGTGGCTCCTAGGAAGAAAAAATCTAAGGGGAACACAGCTGGACTCGAACCCGGGTCCTCTGCGTGGGAGTCCGGGGCAAGTTGTGACATTTTTGAGAATATTAAATTTTACAAGCATATTTCGCCTTTTTAGAAATATATTTCGTACGTCCTGAATGCCTGTTTTACTATTTTTCTTTTTAGTATGTTACCATTATTTTAAAAATTGATTGTAAATTGAATGTTGATGTATTATCCATTTGTTGTGTGTTGATCGATTGTCGCGGTTTTAGATTGTAAGGGTTAGGTTATAACCTGATTTTAATGTTTACTTTAAATTTTATTTAAGAAACATTGCTCCTCCCTATAGTATTTTGAAATGTTGTATTATATCCAAGCTACCAGTATATTGTATACACTCGTTTCTGCCATTTATTGTATAAAGTTGTAAAGGTATTTTTGATAAAAAAAAACTTTTCTGGATATAAAAACTTGTATATTTCTTTAGCATGTAAAAATTGTACAACTTTTCAAAAATGCAATGTATATTGTTAAAGAAAATTTTTCTGTTAATTTTATATAATTAATGTAATGTTTATGTATATTTTTTATGTAACGCAGATAAAAAGAAAAAAAGTCTCTTGACAATGAATGACACATACGGGTGTCGAAACGTTGACATGTTAAAAAGATTTAAGGAAATAAAAATAAATAAAAAATTTCCAAAAGGCTGAAAAATTTTGGTAAAAATCATTTCATCACATCAAGTTTTGAACAAAATATCTATAAATAACAAAAATAATACCTACAAAAAATAACTATAAATTATAATTAAACAGAAGCCTGAATAAAAGAAATAAAAAGAAGAAACTCTAAAAGTAATGACAGTAGAACATTGTTTCCCTGACCCCATCATCATAATTTTAGACGTCCCGCCTATTTTCTGTAAATGACTGGGCTTATGTAAGTAGTGTATCGAGTCAATATACCAACCGGTTGGTTCCGCAGAGCTGGAAAGCATCAGTGATATTTTCCGTGTGAGTGTGCTTCATTGAAGCAGGCTATCACGGAAAATGTCTCTCTGATCCTCAATTGTATTACACAGGGAGAGAAGATACACCATGTCCCCCTGTTTCGAAGCTTTAGTGACGGCACCCCATCCATGAAACTCCAGTATTTCTCCATTTCACTTTTCCTTCACTTCTCCATCGCAAAATTACTTTGTGATGGCTACTGCTGGCTGGCTCGGAACCACAATAGGTAATTCGTCCGCCCTCTCCTAAATGGATTAGAATCATACATACCCTTAAGGACGAAAAAGCTTAAAATTGCAGTGCTTATTTGCAGTGAATTGCAGTTTATTTCCTTGGGCAATTGGGCAAAAGTTTCTAATAAAACTGATAGTCCTTTATGTGGGTCCATTGTATGCGAATTCGAAACAAAATTATTAAGAAGCTGTTTTTGAAGAAACCCAGAGTCCATTTCTATAAAAAAAAAAAACTTTTCCTGACTCAGGAGGCGTCAAAATATGTTTTTTTTTTTTAGCTGAAAACTTAATTTTGAAAATTTGACACATCGGAATATTGTTAAAAACTTTGGCGTGATTGTTGGATTAAGCAAATACCGATGGAGTTCACTATACAACCAAAATCCAACATGATTCCCAGTTAAATTCACATTAATACGATAAAATTAACCATAGTAAATTGTGAAAACACATAAACAATGAATAAGAAAACTAATATATATAAAATTTAAAGTATAATAGTTAAAGAAAGAAAAGTGTGTAAAGAAAAAAAAAATAAAATAAAAGATTGTAACCATAACAATAATAATGATAATGGGAGACGTTAAAATAACACCTCCCCCCCCAGAGAGAGAGATCGAGTGACAGTGAGCGAGAGATTTCCTGTTTTTTATCTCCCACTCTTCTCTTTCTTGCTGTTTCCATCCTTCCTTCCGTTCCGTTCATCATTAAAAGTAATCAATAGCTGTTTTTCTTTTATCTTCTGCCTGTCTGCCAGGAGACATCTGTTTCCCTTACTGTCTTTCTCTTCAGATGAAGAAAAATAAATAAATTACTAACACTTTTATCGGCAATAAACCTAAAGTGTAAAAAAGAAATATAGAACCATTGTATTCCCCGTTTTCTTTTTTGCTGACATACAAATTTCTTTTAAAAATGTAAATTTGTTTTAAACATGTGACTTTTCTCTTAGTACAATTTATATTTTATAATTCATAAATTTTCTTCGAATATTAGTACACAGTTTGGAGAACGTAAACTACAATAATATGACGTTTTCCTGTGAAGATTGACCTCCCAGATCCATCACAGACTCGGAACCTTCTAACATCAAAGTTCAAGGGAAAACGTTACAACACAAAAGTAATAGCTCTATATTGCTGTACCAGGAATAATATTCCTATATAATATGGTGGTTGGTGAATGGAGAACACCCGAACTGATATTGAATTCACAATTTAAATTTTAATGATTTACTTAGTGAGGAGAGAAGAGTGTATAGGGCGAAGGCAGATGATTAGCAATGTAGAATGGTGTAGCGTTGGCTGTAGTGAGTCGCTTGGAGAGTGATGCATCTAGTCAGAACTATTGCCTGTTCTGACGGTGGTTAGCTAGTATGCCTTACAAGGAAAACTTGTTTACCTTGTCAAACTTAATATTGGCGACTAGGATATTGCTTGCTGATTGGCTGGCCAATTTGAAGCCCATTCGCCCAGTACACTGTAGAGGACGTGGTAGGGGAGCTAATGCGTATTCAACGTGCGTTTGGATGCTCCGTGGTGGGTGTCACGATGTAATTGCTAGTGAAATTATTGGGTCCAGTATTTGTATGGCGAATTTGATAGTAAATTCAAATTATATAGCTTTAAGAAAAGCAAACGAAAATCGGGTAGCGAGAGTAAATCGTAAAAAGAAAACTGGAAAACAAAAACAGTTGAGTAAAGTGAAAATTTTGGTTGAAAGGGATTTTGAATGAAACCTTTGTAATGGATCACCTTTGTTGATATCAAGCTCAAGTTTGAACTTGTTGCGATATGGGGGGGGGAGTATACAATTCACACGTGCAGTAAAGGGAAGGGGACTGGCCATTTCTTAGGGATCTTGGCGTTCCTGCGATTATCCAGCCTTACCTAACATTCACTAGAATTCCAAATTTGAAGAAAATCGTTTTACCGGATATGCAACTTTACAGAATAATTTTATGATTTCCTTTTTGAATTTTCTGGAAAACGGCTACAAAGATTTCCTTTAAACTTGACATGTAATCTTCACAAATATAAACGTATCACTTTTGTTTGAAACACTCCCCCCCCCCAAAATTGATTTTTGGATAATTTGCGGAATTTGTAGCGTTAAATTCAGATATTCAACTAGTTCGGAGGACGTGAGCCTATAACTTGCCTATATTTTTTGTT